>SJYQ01000816.1:63463-79437 GCA_006410935.1 Redunca redunca
TGGAGGTGATGGAATTCCAGTTGAGCTATTTCAAATCCTGAAAGATGATGCTGTGAAAGTGCTGCACTCAACATGCCAGCAAATTTGGAAAACTCAGCAGTGGCCACAAGACTGGAAAAGGTCAGTTTTCATTCCAATCTCAAAGAAAGGCAATGCCAAAGAATGCCCAAACTACCGCACAATTACACTCATCTCACACGCTAGTAAAGTAATGCTGAAAATTCTCCAAGCCAGGCTTCAGCAATATGTGAACCGTGAACTTCCTGATGTTCAAGCTGGTTTTAGAAAAGGCAGAGGAACCAGAGATCAAATTGCCAGCATCCGCTGGATCATGGAAAAAGCAAGAGAGTTCCAGAACAACATCTCTTTCTGCTTTATTGACTATGACAAAGCTTTTGACTGTGTGAATAACAATAAAGTGTGGAAAATTCTTCAAGAGATAGGAATACCAGACCACCTGACCTGCCTCTTGAGCAACCTACATGCAGGTCAGGAAGCAACAGTTATAACTGGACAGGGAACAACAGACTGATTCCAAGCAGGAACAGGAGTACGTCAAGGCTGTATACTGTCACCCTGCTTATTTAACTTCTATGCAGAGTACATCATGAGAAAGGCAGGGCTGGAAGAAGCACAAGCTGGAATCAAGATTGCCGGGAGAAATATCAAAAACCTCAGATATGCAGATGACATCACCCTTATGGCAGAAAGTGAAGAGGAGCTAAAAAGCCTCTTGAGGAAAGTGAAAGAGGAGAGTGAAAAAGTTGGCTTAAAGCTCAATATTCAGAAAACTAAGATATTGGCATCTGGTCCCATTACTTCATGGGAAATAGAAGGGGAAACAGTGGAAATAGTGTCAACCTTTATTTTTTGGGGCTCCAGAATCACTGCATATGGTGATTGCAGCCATGAAGTTAAAAGATGCTTACTCCTTGGAAGGAAAGTTATGACCAACCTAGATAGTATATTGAAAACCAGAGACATTACTTTACCAACAAATGTCCATCTACTCAAGGCTATGGTTTTTCCAGTGGTCATGTATGGATGTGAGAGTTGGACTGACTGTGAAGAAAGCTGAGCTCCGAAGAACTGATGCTTTTGAATTGTGGTGTTGGAGAAGACTCTTGAGAGTCCCTTGGACTGCAAGGAGATCCAACCAGTCCATCCTAAAGGAGATCAGTCCTGGGTGTTCATTGGAAAGACTGATGCTGAAGCTGAAACTCCAATACTTTGGCCACCTCATGCGAAGAGTTGACTCACTGGAAAAGACCCTGATGCTGGGAGGATTGGGGGCAGGAAGAGAAGGGGTCGACAGAGGATGAGATGGCTGGATGACATCACCGACTGGATCGACATGAATTTGAGTGAGCTCTGGGAGTTAGTGATGGACAGGGAGGCCTGGCGTGTTGCGATTCATGGGGTCGCAAAGAGTCAGACTCGACTGAGTGACTGAACTGAACTGATCACTATATTTAGAACAATAATGGACAAGGAATGGCTGGAATACAGGAGCTAGCAAAAACAAAACAAAATTGAAGCCTAAGCCAAAAGCAAACAGAACAGTCTAGGCTCTTTTCCCTTCCCCTACTTTTTTTCTTTAAACATTCCCAAATGCAACCTTGATTTTAATGGTCAAAGCTCATGTGTAGTGTCTGATACCAGCTCCTCTTGAAGGCTGTCCTTCCCCGTATTCTGTTAGGACTCTTGTGTTTAAAAATCTGACAAGGTAATCTCCCAACCCCTGTGTTCTCAGGTGGATGTGTGCAGTGGATTATACCTTTAACAAGCTGCTCCTGGCATCTCCCAAGGTACATCTTTCAACCAGTCAGATAAAAGACTGAGTCTAGATTATGCAATGCTTTGCTTATTAACCTTAAACATGAAAATATAGCATTGTAGACCAAGAATCTCCCAATTAAAAAAAAATATTATGCCCAGATCTGGCCAGTGAAATGTCAAACCACTCCAGTATTCTTGCTTGGAGAATCCCATGGACAGAGGAGCCTGGCGGTCTACAGTCCACGGGGTCACAGGAGTTGGACATGACGAAGAGGCTAAACCACCACCACCATTGGCCACTGAAAGTTTCCAGGCCTATAAAGGAAAGACTGAGGACAGGAGGAGATGGGGACAACAGATGATGAGATGTTTGGATAGCTTCACCTGCTCAATGGTCATGAGTTTGCTAACTCAAGGAGATAGTGAAGGACAGGGAAGCCTAGAGAGCTGCAGGCCGTGGGGTTGCTAAGAGTTGGACTTGACTTAGTGGCTGAACAGCAACAAAGGTTTTACTAGCGTGACTGCCTTGGTCTCAGTTCTGGCTTTGCCACTTGAAGAACAGGTGACAGAATCCAGTTTTCTAGTTTGTTGAGAATTTGAGAGTAAGGATCCAAAATTCATAGTCCTATGTCTGACACAGAGTAAGGTTTTCAGAAGTGATGAATCTCATATAATTGCTAAGGATGGTGGCCACAATAGATCTCCATTTAGAAACAAGGTAATTCGAAGGTCAGTTGAGGTACTGTTGGGTGGGATGTGTAAAATGTCCCCAAAGAGCTTTCAAAGGGAAACAGAAAACAGTCACTGCAGGTAGTGGATTTCAATTCCATAAGCAAGGACTTTCCAATAATTAGATTAATTTCAGGACATTACAAAAATGATCATGTCATCTGTCAGGGGTGTCAGAGGGAGGGTACTTGGATTATGCTGGGGCTTCACAAATCAGTGTTTCCTAAAACTGCTTGCATAAAATGGAATCACCTGGGAAACTTTAAATATCCACATTACAAATACATTAGAAACATCTTGTCTTTCTGCACAGACATAAGCACACCATTTACAAGTGTCATTTCATGGTATTTGTCAGAAAGGAAACGCTTTTGACTAATACCAAGATGGAATGCAGTCAGTGTGAGAACAAAATTGTTGGCCTTTTTGATTGTTTGCTGTGAAACTCAGCAAATCACGTTGTGTCTCCCTTTTCCAAAGAGCATTCTGATATGAGGGGAATCTGATAAAAATGTATATCGAGGATAGTCACACACAAAAATTATGCAGAACCATAATACAGAAAGCATCTCAAAAACCAACATCCTGGCCCAAATTATTTTTTCTTTTAATGAATAATATTATAACAGTAGCTACCATTTATATAATACATTATTCTGTTCCTAAATTGCAAACTGATTTTGCTTAAACTCTGATACGAAGTTTACTTTTCTGAATGGGGTTGGAGAAGTTGAGCTAGATCAGGATTGGTCAAGCCAAATGCCTACAGGGATCCAATGGGAAATACAGATGGATAATTCAGAGCCAACCAGGTGTGATGATTGAGTCACGGGGACTGTGCAAACTGGGGAGTGAGGTTCTAAAGAGAGGCCTTTCTATTTGATGCTTGTTAAATGTGGCCTTGTGGAAATGCATGGTTCAGTTTTACCACAGTTTTTGATTTTTCAAGATAAGATGGAAATTCAAAATGGCTTAGTAATTGCTGGATATTCACTTGTGGATTAATTCAGGGAGTCTCCCAGACCCTTTGTCCCCTGCTTCTTTTATTTTCCTCCTTCCCTGAATTTATATGAGACCTTAGGGTGGTTGTTGCTATTGTTTTTCACTAAGTCATGTCCAACTCCTTGTGACCCTATGGACTGCAGCACCCCAGGCTCCCCTGTCCTTCACTGTCTTCAGGAGTTTGCTCAAACTCATGTCCATTGAGTCCGTAATGCTCTCTAACCATCTCATCCTCTATCTCCCTATTCTCCTGCCTTTGATCTTTCCCAATAACAGGGTCTTTTACAGTGATTCAACTCTTTGTATCAAGTGGCCAAAGTATTGGAGCTTCAGCTTCAGCATCAGTCTTTCCATTGAATATTCAGGACTGATTTCCTTTAAGACTGACTGGTTTGATCTTGCAGTCCAAAGGAATCTCAAGAACCTTCTCCAGCACCACAGTTTGAAAGCATCAATTCTTTGGTGCTTGGCTACTTTATGGTCCAATTCTCACATCCATATGTGACTACTGGAAAAACCATAGCTTTGACTAGATGGACATTTGTCAGCAAAGTGCCATCTCTGCTTTTTAATATATACTGTCTAGATTTGTCATAGCTTTCCTTCCAAGGAACAAGCATCTTTTAATTTCATGGCTGCTGTCACCATCCGAGATGATGTTGGAGCCCAAGAAAGTAAAATCTGTTACTCTTTTCCACTTTTCTCCCTCTATTTTCTATGAAGTGATGGGTCCAGATGCCATGATCTTAGTTTTTTGAATGCTGAGATTTAAGCCAGCTTTTTCACTCTCCTCTTTCGCCTCATCAAGAGGCCCTTTAGTTCCTCTTCACTTTCTGCCATTAAAATGTTATCATCTGCTTATCTGAGGTTGTTGATATATTGTCCAGCAATCTTGATTCCAGCTTGTGATTCATTGAGCCCAGCATTTCACATGATGTACTCTGTACAAAAATTAAATAAGCAGGGTGACAATACACCACCTTGAACTTTTCCTTTCCCAATTTTGAACCATTGTTCCATGTTCATGTTGCTTCTTGACCTGCATAAATGTTTCTCAGGAGACAGGTAAAGTGGTCTGGTATTCCCATCTCTTGAAGAATTTTCCAGAGTTTGTTGTGATCCACACAGTCAAAGGCTTTGGTGTAGTCAATAAAGCAGAAATAAATGTTTTTCTGAAACTCTCTTGCTCTTTCCATGATCCAAAGGATGTTGACAACTGGATCTCTGGTTCTGCTGCCTTTTCTAAATTCAACTTGAACATCTGGAAGTTCACAGTTCATGTACTGTCGAAGCCTGGCTTGAAGAATTTTTAGCACTACTTTGCTAGCATGTGAGATGAGTGAAATTGTGTGGTGGTTTGAGCATTCTTCAGCATGGCCTTTCTTTGGGATTGGAATGAAAACTGACCTTTTCCAGTCCTGTGGCCACTGCTGAATTTTCCAGATTTGCTGGCATATTGAGTGCAGCACTTTCACAGCATCATCTTTCAGGATTTGAAATAGCTCAACTGGAATTCCATCACCTCCACTAGCTTTGTTCGTAGTGATGACTCCTAAGGCCCACTTGACTTCACATTCCAGGATGTCTGGCTCTAGGTGAGTGATCACACCGTCGTGGTTTTCTGGGTCATGAAGATCTTTTTTGTATAGTTCTTCTGTGTATTCTTGCCATGTCTTCCTGATATCTTCTGCTTCTGTTAGGTCCATAGCATTTCTGTCCTTTATTGTGCCCATCTTTGCATGAAATGTTCCCTTGGTATCTCTAATTTTCTTGAAGAGATCTCTAGTCTTTCCCATTCTATTGTTTTCTTCTATTTCTTTGCATTGATCAGTGGAGAAGGCTTTCTTATCTCTTCTTGTTATTCTTTGGAACTCTGCATTCATATATACATATATACACATTTGTATGTATATATATATATATATATATAATATTGCTAAGTAAAACAAGTTAGAAGCAAAGGAAGCAAAAAGGAAACTTACATGCAGTACGACATGGCATTTCATAAAGTCCTATTCCTTGACTAGTAGTGGGTTGTGAACTTGACTCTGAGCTCTTAAAGAAAAGATAGTCTCTTAGACACTAAGGATACCATGTTATGGGCTGAGCTGTGCCATCAAAGGCAGAGGAGGCAAAGTGGATGAAACAGTCTTATTTCCCGAAAAGGGCCTTGACCTTGTCTCCATCCTTACTACAGGATGTCCTTTTGGGCTTGTGACTACCTGAAAAATTACTGAGGGTGTTCACAGATCCATCTGAACCTAGGACCCATGGAGAAATGATGGGTGATGCCAAAGAAGACTTGTTGCAACTGATTTAAAGCAAACAGCATGGGACTATAATCTGAAGCCTGGGATCTTGTCCACTTGAGTCTATCTATAATTTTTCTGGCACAGCACTCTAGGTGGGTATTTTTAGTTAAAACAGTGTCATCATATTGATGGCAGTGCTTCAGGTTAATTGCTTTCAATCAAGTGTCTGATCTTGTCCATCACACACTTCAACACTAAAGTCCTTCTTTGGTCTTTCATCTGTTTTAATGTTCAATAAATTTGTTTGGTTGAAACATAGTGAGGGCTTCAGTATAGATGATTTCAGAGAAAAAAGAAGAAATATGAGCCATGGAAAGAAACAAGATAAGCACAAAACAAGAAGCTTTTTGTTGCTGTTGTTTTTCAAGGGCAAAAAGTACATTATGAGAAATGCTGGGCTGGATGGCTCACAAGCTGGAATCAAGATTGCTGGGATATTTTTGATCACAGCTCCAATTTCAGTGTTTGTAACTGGGTTGTTCATAATTTCTATTTCTTCCTGGTTCGGTCTTGGAAAATTGAACTTTTCTAAGAATCTGTCCATTTCTTCCAGGTTATCCATTTTATTGCCATATAGTTGTTCAGAATAGTCTCTTAAATTCCTTTGTATTTCTGCATTGTCTGTCAACCTCTCCTTTTTCATTTCTAACTTTGTTGATTTGATTCTTCTCTCTTTTTTCCTTGATGATTCTGGCTGAAGATTTGTCAGTTTTGTTTATCATCTCAAAGAACCAGCTTTAGTTTTGTTAAGCTTTATTAATTTTATTAAACTTTGTTATGTTTTATTAAGCTTTGTTAATATTAAACTTTACTTACCCTTATTAAGCTTGACTATTGTTTCTTTCTTTTCTTTTTCATTTATTTCTGCTCAGATCTTTATGATTTCTTTCCTTCTACTAATTTTGGGGTTTTTTGTTCTTCTTTTTCCAGTTGTTTCAGGTGTAAAGTTAGGTTGTCTGTTCGATGTTTCTCTTGTTTCTGGATGTAGGATTGTATTGCTATAAACTTCCCTGTTAGAGCTGCTTTCGCTGTATCCCATAGGTTTTGAGTTGTCGTGTTTTCGTTGTCTTTTGTTTCTAGGAATTTTTTGATTTCCCTTTTGATTTCTTCAGTAACCTGTTGGTTATTTAGAAGCATGTTGTTTAATCTCCATGTGTTTGTGTTTCTTACAGTTTTTTCTTGTAACTGATATCTAGTCTCATAGCGTGGTGGTTAGAGAAGATGCTTGACATGATTTCAATCTTCTTAAATTTACTGAGGTTTGATTTGTGACCCAAGATGTGGTCTATCCTGGAGAATGTTCCATGTGCATTTGAGAAGAAGGTATATTCTTCTGTATTTGAATAAAATGTAATGAAGATATCAAGGAGATCCATATCATCTAATGTATCATTTAAGACTTGTGTTTCCTTATTAATTTTCTGTTTTGATGATCTGTCCATCGGTGTGAGTGGGGTGTTAAAGTCTCCTACTATTTTGTGTTACTGTCAGTTTCTCCTTTTAGGTCTGTTAGTGTTTGTCTTATGTATTGAGGTGCTCTTATGTTGGATACATAGATATTTACAATTGTTATGTCTTCCTCTTGGATTGATCCCTTGATCATTATGAAGTGTCCTTCCTTATCTCTTGCAATCTTCTTTATTTTAAGGTCTATTTTGTATGATATGAGGATTGTTACTCCAGCTTTCTTTTGCTTCCCATTTGCATGGAGAAATGCAAATCAAAACTATAAGGAGATATCACCTCACACCTTTCAGAATGGCCATCATCAAAAAGTCTACAAACAATAAATGCTGGAAAGGGTGTGGAGAAAAGGGAATGCTCTTGCACTGTTGGTGGGAATGTAAATTGATACAGCCACTACGGAAGACAGTATGGAGATTCCTTAAAAAACTAGGAATAAAATCGCCATATGATCCAGCAATCCCACTCCTAGGCATATACCCTGAGGAAACAAAAATTTTAAAAGCACATGTATCCCATTGTTCATTGCAGCATTATTTACAATAGCTAGAACATGGAAGCAGCCTAGATGTCCATTGACAGATGAATGGGTAAAGAAGTTGTGGTACATATACACAATGGAATATTACTCAGCCATAAAGAAGAACACATTTGAGTCAGTTCCAATGAGATGAATGAACATAGAACCTATTATACAGAGTGAAGTGAGTCAGAAAGAGAAAGATAAATATTGTATTCTAACACATATATATGGAATCTAGAAAAATGGTACTTATTTACAGGGCAGCAGTGGAGAAACAGACATAGAGAATAAAGTTATGGACATAGGGAAAGGGGAGGAGAGGGTGAGATGTTGGAAAGAGTAACATGGAAACTTGCATTGCTATATGTAAAAATAGATAGCCAGTGGGAATTTGTTGTATGTCTCAGGAAACTGAAACAGTGACTCTGTATTAACCTAGAGGGGTGGGATGGGGAGGGAGATGGGAGAGAGGCTCAAAAGGGAGGGGATATATGTATACCTATGGCTGATTCATGTTGAGGTTTGACAGAAAACAACAAAATTCTGAAAAGCAATTATCCTTCAATTAAAAAAAAAGAAAACCAAAGCATAAAATAGAAAAAAAAAAGATTGCTGGGAGATATATCAACAACCTCAGATATGCAGATAATACCACTTTGATATCAGAAAGTGAAGAGAAACTAAAAAGTAAATTCATCTCTTGATGAAGATGAAAGAGGACAGTGAAAAAGCAGGCTTAAAATTCACCATTCAAAAAACTAAGATCATGGCATCCAGTCCCATCATGGCAAATAGAGGGGAAAAAGTGGAAACAGTGACAGATTTATTTTCTTAGGCTCCAAAATCACTGCAGATGGTAACTGCAGCCACAAAATTAAAAGACGCTTGCTCTTTGGATGAAAAGCTATGACAAACCTAGAGAGTGTATTAAAAAGCAGAGACATCACCTTGCTGACAAAAGCCCATATATATAGTTAAAGCTACGGTTTTTCCAGTAGTCATGTATGGATGTGAGACTTGGACCATAAAGAAGGCTGAATAATAAAGAGTCAATGCCTTCAAACTGTAGTGCTGGAGAAGACTCTTGAGAGCCCCTTGAATTGCAAGGAGATCAAACCAGTCAATCCTAAAGGAAATCAACCCTGGAAGGATTGATGCTGAAACTTAAGCTCCAAAACTCTGGCCACCTGACATGAAGAGATGACTCACCGAAAAAGACCTTGAGGATGGGAAAGATGGAGGGCAAGAGGAGAAGGGGGTGACAGAGGTTGAGATGGCTGGATAGCATCGACTCAATGAACATGAGTTTGAGCAAATTCTGGGTGCTAGTGAAGGACAGGGAAGCCTGGCGTGCTGTAGTTCATGGGGTTGCAAAGAGTTGGACATGACTTAGTGACTAAATGTCAACAACAAGAGCAAAGAAGTTATCTCATACTTGAAAACATTTCTAGAGGGTTTATTTGCAAGTTTCCTCGTCTGAAAATGAGGGGGCTGTTGCTCTACTCGTGCTTGACGGAATCAGAGATGGGCAAAGAAGAAAGAGGAGGGCGTAATCCTCAGAATGCTGTAATCAAGCAGCTACTGAAGCAGCCTTGCATTTAATAGGTGGGCGATGTCTCATTCTCATCCTGTAGCTGTATGCTATGAAGCTCAGCAGCTGTATACTGCGAAGCTCAGCTGGTTAGCTCCTAAGAAGGAGTTCAACCCAGGCTGGAAGGCATTTCCAAGGAATTTAGATCTTCTGCCAACCGGATTACTTGAGTCATCTCTCAACAGTGCATTCCAATTATAATGTTCATGCAGTGTTGTCAGGCATTAATAAGGAGACTGGCCTGGGTTTTGCTTTGAGCTTTGTACATCTGCCACATCCATGTTTCCTAACTTCATCTGGGTTTTCAGAAAATATTTGGCAGAAGCCATCCCATCAGCATTTGCTTTTAAAACTAAGATTGCAGTAGTAAGTTTCCGATCTGAAAATATTTCCCTTCCCATTTTTGTTGAAACTTGTTGTCTGGTTAGTGCAAATCAAGAAAAAATAGGCAAGGCAACAAACACATGAAACACCCTTTGAGGAATCCTCATTTGGTGGGTGCTAGAGTTTGTTTTCACCAAATTGACTTCTGGCTTTCCCGATAATGTAGCTCAGCTTCTTGCCAATGCTTCAGTCAAACATGCTTCGGGATCTCTGCGGGCACTATGTGGTTAGGTCTCTTCCACATACTTTGCTCTTAGGGCTATTATTTGTATTTAAGAATATATAAGCATCTCAATGGCTAGAAGCACATTTTAACCAAATGAGTGTTTTTCAAAAACAACAAAATGAATCTCTTCAAAAAGAGATGGTATTAAACACAAGACACAAGACAAATCAAGGCATGTGTCTCTTCCATCCTGTTTAATCTGGGGACTGTGTTTTTCAGGTGGTAGATGTACACTGTGGTATCCACCCCTCATCCTTCAGATTCTAACTTACACCCTGATTTCCCTGGAGATCCATCTCTTCTCCATAGTCACTTCTTAGGGCTCTGATGGAGCTGTTTCAATCATAATTCCTGTCCATGGTAGTTGGCCCAGGGTTTGGCAAGTGGTCCATCAGAGCCAACAAAAGTTTTATCAGTTAGATTGGTTTTCAGGGAAAGACGTAAAAAATGAGAGTGGCTTCAAAAAGATACATAATATTTCTACCTCTTGGAAAAGTCCTGAAGTTCACTGTTTAAGGCTAGATGCAAACTCTGCTTCAGATTTTTTTAAAAAGAAATCAACATACTGATTCTAAAATTTATATGATAATGCAAAAAGCCTAGAATAGCCAAGAACATTTTGTGGAAGAAGACTAAGTTGGAGGGCCTTTACTAATGATTTTTCACTGATTTCAAGACTTACTACAAAATCACAATAATTAAATGGTGTTTGTGGTGTGGGATAAACCAATGGGATCGATAGACCAATGAAACAAAGCAGAGTCCAGAAATAGTCCTACATGGGTAAAGTAAGTTAATTTTGCACAAGGACACAAAAAGATTCAGTAAAAAATATGTTTTCATAAATGGTTCTGGAACAATTGGTTAACCAAGTAAAACCATGTAAATACCTCAGCATTCATGTGATAGACAGAGGGCCTGAAGAACTATGGACAGAGGTTCGTGACATTGTATAGGAGGTGGTGATCAAGACCATCCCCAAGAAAAAGAAATGCAAAAAGGCAAAATAGTTGTCTGAGGAGGCCATACAAATAGTTGAGAAAAGAAGAGAAGCTAAAGGCAAAGGAGAAAAGGAAAGATATACCCATCTGAATGCAGAGTTCCAAAGAATAACAAGAAGAGGTAAGAAAGCCTTCTCAGCAATCAATGCAAAGAAATAGAGGAAAACAATAGAATGGGAAAGACTAGAGCTGTCTTCAAGAACATTAAGATACCAAGGGAATATTTCATGCAAAGATGGGCACAATAAAGGACAGAAATGCTATGGACCTAACAGAAGCAGAAGATATTAAGAAGAGCTGGCAAGAATGCACAGAAAAGCTATGCAAAAAAGATCTTCACGATGCAGATAATCATGATGGTGTGATCACTCACCTAGGGTCAGACATCCTGGAATGTGAAGTCAAGTGGGCCTTAGGAAGCATCACTATGAACAAAGCTAGTGGAGGTGATGGAATTCCAGTGGAGCTATTTCAAATCCTGAAAGGTGATGCTGTGAAAGTGCTGCCTCAATATGCCAGCAAATTTGGAAAACTAAACAGTGGCCACAGGACTGGAAAAGGTCAGTTTTCATTTCAATCCCAAAGAAAGGCAATGCCAAAGATTATTCAAACTACCACACAATTGCACTCATCTCACACGCTAACAAAGTAATGCTCAGAATTCTTCAAGCCAGGCTTCAACAGTACGTGAACCATGAAATTCCAGATGTTCAAGCTGGATTTAGAAAAGGCAGAGGAATCAGAGATCAAATTGCCAACATCTATTGAATCATCGAAAAAGCAAGAGAGTTCCAGAAAAACATCTACTTCTGTTTTATTGACTACTCCAAAGCCTTTGACCGTGTGGATCACAACAAACTGGAAAGTTCTTCAAGAGATGGAAATACCAGATCACTTTACCTGCCTTCTGACAAATCTGTATGCAGGTCAAGAAGCAACAGTTAGAACCAGACATGGAACAACAGACTGGTTCCAAATTGGGAAAGGAATACATCAAGGCTGAATATTGTCACCCTGCTTATTTAACTTCTATGCAGAGTACATCATGCGAAATGCTAGACTGGATGACGCACAAACTTGAATCAAAATATTAATAACCTCAGATATGCAGATGACACCACCCTTATGGCAGAAAGTGAAGAAGAACTAAAGAGCCTCTTGATGAAAGTGAAAGAGGAGAGTGAAAAAGCCGGCTTAAAACTCAGCATTCAAAAAATGAAGATCATGGTATCTGGTCCCATCACTTCATGGCAAATAGATGGGGAAACAATGGAAGCAGTGAGAGACTTTATTTTCCTGGGGTCCAAAATCACTGCAGATGGTGATTGCAGCAAGGAAATTAAAAGATGCTTGCCCCTTGGAAGAAAAGCTATGACCAACCTAGATAGCATATTAAAAAGCAGAGACATTACTTTGCCAACAAAGGTCCATCTAGCCAAAGCTATGGTTTTTCCAGTGGTCATATATGGATGTGAGAGTTGGACCATAAAGGATGCTGAGTGCTGAAGAATTGATGCTTTTGAACTGTGGTGTTGGAGAAGACTCTTGAGAGTCCCTTGGACTGCAAGGAGATCAAACTCATCACTCCTAAAGGAAATCAATCCTGAATATTCATTGGAAGAACTGATTTTGAAGCTGAAGCTCTAATATTTTGGCCACCTGATGCAAAGAACTGACTCACTGGAAAAGACCGTGATGCTGGGAAGGCAGGAGGAGAAAGGGACGACAGAGGATGAGACAGTTGGATGGCATCACCGACTTGATGGACATGAGTATGAGTAAGCTCCAGGAGTGGTGATGGACAGAGGAGCCTGGTGTGCTACAGTCCATGAGGTCACAGTCATTCACGACTGAGAGACTGAACTGAACCTCATATGTACAACCGATAATGACAGATGAATTGTGAACCTACAATGAAAGCAAAAAGTATGAACTTCCAAGAAAAAGAGTCTATCTTTAAGAATACGGGGTAGGCAAATTTTCAAAACTTTTTAGAAAAGATAAAAATTAAATATAAAAAATGAATTACTCATCAAAATGTAAGTCCTATATATCAGAGACATTTATTTCCATTTTATAACAGTTTGGCATAACTTGAGCTCTTTAACATTTAGCAAAATGTAGACTTTTTTGAACACTGCTTCAGAAAAGTATACTTTAACTCGTTTTCGCTCCCTTGCTCTCCTTTGCTTTCTTCTCCATGATAAGCCTAAACATTTCTCTGGCTTTTACCTCTCAAACCCCATATTTGCTAACTTCTGCATCATTAGAATATTATTTGCCTTACCGCATGTAGGAAGACTCAGAGCCGATTCATTCCATCTATGCAATTACCTCCCTGTCTAAAAAGATCTCCACTGGGATTTCCTTGGAAATATTTCTGTGATGGCTTCATTTTGCAGACAAAGGAAACTGAGAGACTAAAACATTTCCTGGAAGTTTGACAGTCTCAGTGTTGAAAAGTTAAGCACCATAAATTTAACAGATGCGAACAGATGAGTCCTCCTGATCCTGATATCAGAACATCCCCTGAATTCTTATTCGATTGCTGCTTCTGACACAGGCCTCATTGGAAAGCATTTCCCCTCCTTGGTTTCTTTCTTTGCAGTAACTGATGGTTGCCAGTTAAACCTGTGGGAGAACTAATGTATGAATAGCTTTATGAAACGGGACCTGTATTTAGCATAGCCTGAAGATATATATGCTTTCTGAATATATTTCTTAAAATTAAAAACATTTCTTAAAATTCTACCTTTGCTATGATTAAAACATAGCATTATTAAAAAAAAACAAAACATAAAACAAAAAGAGAGCTGACAGATAAGGGCGGAGAAGGCGATGGCACCCCACTCCAGCACTCTTGCCTGGAAAATCCCATGGACCGAGGAGCCTGGTGGGCTGCAGTCCATGGGGTCGCTAAGAGTCGGACACGACTGAGCGACTTCACTTTCACTTTTCACTTTCATGCATCGGAGAAGGAAATGGCAACCCACTCCAGTGTTCTTGCCTGGAGAATCCCAGGGACGGGGGAGCCTGGTGGGCTGCCGTCTGTGGGGTTGCACAGAGTCGGACACGACTGAAGCGACTTAGCAGCAGATAAGGGAGTGATGGGTAAGGAGCGAGAATGTCATGTCTCCTACCGATCATAGGTAAGTGTGGTATCTCCTTTCCTGACAGGTATTTGCTGATACTTTGCATACTTAGGGGTGGGCTGTGTTTTATGAAGGATTTCCACAGACATAGCCTTATTCAGGCCTAGAATTCTGCTAGTTTTGAATTATCTTCTGGCTTTATGGACCTTCTCCGCAGGTGATCCTTCAAAGTACTGTGAGTGCTAAAGCCCCTGAGTGGGAGCTTATTCTGGTTTTTCCCCCAGCAACATTGATGTAATTATATCTGAGCTTCAAGAAGCTCTGTGAAGTCTTCACGTATTTGGCCGTGACCAGCCCGCCTCTGAGGTTGTCCAGAATCTACTCACACTCTGCAGGCCCCGATCCTAGGCAGTGTTCTGGGCCTGCTGTCTTGCCAGAGAACTCCACGGGGACAGACTCTTCTTCCCTCTGCTCCAGTACAGACGGGCTCGGGCGTGTGTCCCAGCCTTGCAAACAGGTAGAAGGAGAGGGCAGACTCCTTCCTCCCTGGAGGCCGTCTGTGGCCGGGGGATTCCTGCAGTGAGGGTGGGCCGCAAGGGCCTGTCTCTGCTCTCCACGGCTGCCTCTGTTCTGTCGGCTCCCAAGCCTGGTTCTGCGGCGCTCCCCCAATTATCCTGTGTCCCTAATCTCCTTCCAACAGATTCTCTTCACTCGACATGAGCCAGAGTACATTTTTTTTGTTGTCTTCCTCAAAGTACCGTCTATGGAACTTCAGTTCTCTTTTAGAAACACGAACCCAGTGACAGCAGACCAAGCTTGTTGAAGTGGTTTTCTAGTCGGACTGAGAGAAACTTTTCATCACAATACCCTGACTCCCTTGAGGACAAAGGGGTAATTTGTAGGAGGAGAGCAATCTAGGGTTTTTACTAAAATAATGATACTTTTGCTCCCATT
Organism: Redunca redunca; assembly: GCA_006410935.1. Lineage (NCBI taxonomy): Eukaryota > Metazoa > Chordata > Mammalia > Artiodactyla > Bovidae > Redunca > Redunca redunca. Next base: position 78,521 of record SJYQ01000816.1, read on the forward strand.
TTGAGTTTCCCTGAAAGTGAAAGCGTTAGTGTCTCAGCTGTGTCTGACTGTTTGTGACCCCATGGGCTGTAGCCCACCAGGCCCCTCTGTCCATGGGGTTCTCCAGGCAAGAATACTGGAGTGGGTTGCCATTCCCTTCTCCAGGGGATCTTCCCGACTCAGAGATTGAACCCGGGTCTCCTACATTCCAGGCAGATTCTTTACCATCTGAACCATAACGTTTCCCTACTAATCACATGCATATACACACACACATACAGGGTGTCCCAGAATTCTGATTTAGTATCACATACTGCTGGAAGCTGACCATTTCCCAAATCATCTAGGTAATGATCGTACCTAGAATTTTCCAGGTGTCATAACCAGCGTATGGTAAACACTATCCAGACGCTATCTCCTTTAATTCTGAAAACAGCACAATGAAGTAGGCATTACTATTATCTTCATTTTACCGATGAAAAAGTATACTCAGAGAGGTTATGTGAGCTACTGGTGTGTGGTGGAGTCAGCATCCAAAAGAAGCTACTAAGCCGTGCTTTGTACCAACTACTCTACACTAATATAATAATTGTGCCCTGGATCATAAGACCCTATTTTTCTGATTACACAGATTGTGGAAATAATTTTATTCTTAGTGTTTATTCTTAGCTCCAAACACACACTTAATTAATAGATTTCATATTTATTTCATTTGTTTATAAAACTATGCTTCACTTTTATGATTAAATGACTACGTGGCAGGGATGATAACTTACTTAATTACATGTTGCTTAATTGGTGTATTAGTTAATTATATGGAGTTAATTTTTAAAATTAAGTAATTGTATTTTATAACATGTTACAGTTCCGATGTCAATCATATTTCTTTGTTAATTTTGAAACTTTGATTCAACCATTATTAAGTGTGCAACATATTA
>SJYQ01000816.1:79495-103077 GCA_006410935.1 Redunca redunca
AAAATATATTAAATATTAAGAAAAAATTGAAAATAACTTTTGAAAGGAAGACTCAATTTTTAGATGAGTTTGGAAAGTTTGTTATTTCATTTTAGCATTTCTTGGTCTTAGTCCTTTTATGTAAATGGAAATGATTCTAGGTTGAAAACCTACTGGGAGAAAATGACTTAACTATGTTGTCAGCTCCTTTAGGACAGGGTCATTGTTTTATAATCTTCATGTGGAATAGCTCCAGGCACAATGAATGTTTGTTGAATTTGAATTTTGAGTTTAAGTGAAATGATGCTGAAAATTTTACATTAACTATAGACATCCATCTGAATACAAGCCAGCAGTTGCTGTCTTGTACGGGAGAATCATTAATAATGTTTCCAGTGAGATTATTTTGGTGACAGTACAAAATGAAATATTCCCTCTCCTTTGAGTTTTCTATTTCAATCATGCTTTGGCTCAGTCTTTAGGCAAGTGTCTTTCATGCAAATAAAAATTATAAGATTTACTTTCATTAAAATTTCTGTTATTTATGGGATAAGAAATTAATAAATTTAACTCTTTTATTTCTGTAAAAACAAAGAAATCAAAGCCCAGAGAGGCTGAGTCATTTATTAAAATCACACAGGTAGCTCCTGCTTGAAGTGGCTATTGAATGTAGTGGGCCTCAGTTCAGTATCCCTGCTACTGCCGCTATCACAGAATGTATTAAATGGTTAGAGAAAAATTATCATTCATTATTGAGTAATACTAATTTTTATACTCATATTTGCTTTTATTAGCTCATAACTAAAAAAAAGAATCCAATAGAATAGAAAAAATCAAATTAGCTCATAGACAACAATAAGAAACCACCAAATAGAAAATATTAGGCATCATGAAAGAAAAGATATCATCCTTATACCAGGATATGAACATGATATTCTAGGAGGGAAATTTGAACATAATAAAATTGACATATACCTTTCTAACACATGGTTTCTTTTCTTTTAAAATACTTTTCAAATTTAATTTTATGTATTTATGTTTGACATTTTAAACTTTAAATTTTGTCTTGAATATAGCTGATTAACAGACAATAATGTGATCGTTTCATGTTAAAATATTGAATTTAACATTCACTGGCTACTTTCAATTTAGACCCTGATTCAATGTATAGAGCACATAATAAAAAATCATCTAGTAGGTTCATTTAGGATAAGAATTCTATGAAATATATGACACATTGCCAATGCTCAGGATATATACACTATATATACTGCTGGCTCAGATGGTAAAGAATCTGCTTGCAGTGCAGGAGACCTGGGTTTGGTCCCTGGTTTGAGAAGATCTCATGGAAAAGGGCATGGTAACCCACTCCAGTATTCTTGCCTGGAAATTCCATGGACCGTGGAGCCTGGGGGGCTACAGTCCACTGGGTCTCAATGAGGCAGACACGACTGAGCGACTAACGCTTTCACTTATTAATACCACTGAATGTAATTATAGTCTCAGCTGCTTTTTAAAACTATCTGGAAAACTGCCTCTTTTGGGCCAATGGAAAGTCTTTTGAGTTTCTTTCTTTTCTTCCTGCTCCTTTCCAACATAGCATCTAAGATTACTTTGTAGTGGCTAGGAATGGTGAGGGGTGGTTTGCATGATACTTCTATGATCTTAGTGGCCTTTGTTCCCATATGGATTTTTTTGGAGTAGTATTCCTGTGTTTTCTGTTGGAATATATAGTTTTGGGTATTTGCTCTTGGTCTCAAAATGTGACCCAAATGCATTTTCTCCTTCTTTGCTAGTAAACATGTTAGGCATATCTGAGATTATTGATATTTCTCCTGGAAATCTTGATTCAAGCCTGTGCTTCATCCAGCCTGGCATTTTGCATGATGTACTCTGCATACAAGTTAAATAAGCAGGGTGACAATATAGAGTCTTGATGTACTCCTTTCCCAATTTGGAACCAGTCTGTTGTTCCATGTCTGGTTCTCACTGTTGCTTCTTGACCCGCATACAGATTTCTCAGGAGGCAGGTAAGGTGATCTGGTATTCCTATCTCTTGAAGAATTTTCCACAGTTTGCTGTGATCCACACAGTCAAAGGCTTTGGAGTAGTCAATAAAACAGAAGTAGATGTCTTTCTGGAATTCTCTTGCTTTTTTGATGATCCAACAGATGTAGGCAATTTGATCTCTGGTTCCTCTGCCTTTCCTAATCCAGTTTGAACATCTGGAATTTCATGGTTCACGTACTGTTGAAGCCTGGCTTTGAGAATTTTGAGCATTACTTTGCTAGCGAGTGAGATGAGTGCAATTGTGTGGTAGTTTGAATAATCTTTGGCATTGCCTTTCTTTGGGATTGGAATGAAAACTGACCTTTTCCAGTCCTGTGGCCACTGCTGAGTTTTCCAAATTTGCTGGCATATTGAATGCAGCACTTTCACAACATCATCTTTTAGGATTTGAAAGAGCCTAACTGGAATTTCATCAATAACCTCAGATATGCAAATGACACCACCCTTATAGCAGAAAGCGAAGAAGAACTAACGAGCCTCTTGATGAAAGTGAAAGAGGAGAGTGAAAAAACTGTCTTAAAAGTCAACAGTCAAAAAAGGAAAATCATGTCATCTGGTCCCATCACTTCATGGCAAATAGACGGGGAAACAATGGAAAACCGTGACAGACTTTATTCTTTTAGGCTCCAAAATCACTGCAGATGGTGAGTGCAGCCATGAAATTAAGATGCTTGCTCCTTGGAAGAAAAATTATGACCAACCTAGACAGCATATTAAAAAGCAGGAACATTACCTTGTCAACAAAGGTCCATCTAGTCAAGGCTACGGTTTTTCCAGTGGTCATGTGTGGATGTGAGAGCTAGACTATAAAGAAAGCTGAGTGCTGAAGAACTGATTCTTTTGAACTGTGGTGTTGGAGAAGACTCTTGAGAGTCCTTTGGACTGCAAGGAGATCCAACCAGTCCATTCTAAAGGAGATCAGTCCTGGGTATTCTTTGGAAGGACTGATGCTAAAGCTGAAACTCCAATACTTTGGACACCTGATGGAAGAACCGACTCATTGGAAAAGACCCTGATGCTGGGAAAGATTGATGGCAGGAGAAGGGGGATGACAGAGGATGAGATGGTTGGATGGCATCACTGACTCAATGGACATGAGTTTGAGTAAGCTCCGCAAGTTGGTGATGGACAGGGAAGCCTGGCATGCTGCAGTCCATGGGGCTGCAAAGAGTCCGACACAACTGAGCGACTGAAGTGAACTGAACTGATGTTAAGCATGTGGTTGCCCAGCCAGGGACTAGATTTTCCAGGGATCTGTTGCAGGTAAGTTTGCCAATGTGAGGAACTGAGCCGGACACAAGTGACATTATGCCATTTTCATGTTTGGGCCTTAAAAAATTGTGCCTACATTCCTCTTATTTTTCTTTCCTTTTCTCAGGTGCTGGAAAACTGATGTGGCTGTGACCCTAGGTTTGGCCTTGAAGTGATTATGAATGGAGGAAGAAATTTGGCTCTCCAAATGACCACATGGAGCTCAACAGCCGTCCTCCCCACTTAAGATTGTTATGGAAAAGAGAAATTAAAAGAACATTCATTCTTAAAGTCTTTGCCTTTGGGGGGTATCTCTTGCTTCCTGTATCCCACATATTTTTATTCATTATTTATTTATTTCTTGGCCATACAACATGGCATTTGGGATCTTAATTCTCTGACCAGGGATGGAACCTCATCCTCTTCGTTGGAAGTGTGGAGTCTTAACCACTGGGTGGCCAGGAAGTCCCTCCTTCATCTTTTAAATTTGTTTACTCCTTCATTTTAATGGAGCACATTCTCTGATAGCTTTCTGAGAAAAGATTGCAGGAGGTTATCCATTTTATATATAGAGTGTGTATCTACTATATTGTACATGGAACTCTGCTCAATGTTATGTGGCAGCCTGGGTAAGAGTGGATACTTGTATTAAGATGTGTATGGCTGAGTCCCTTGGCTGTTCACCTGGAACTATTGCAACATTGTTAATCAGCTATACCACAATGCAAAATAAAAAGTTTAACAGAAAAATGAGTGGAGGAGGAAAGTTTTAGAGACGTATCTAAAAAATGTCTTTATTCTAGTCTTTAATATTGTACATAGTTTGGCTGGGTATAGAACTCCAAGTTAGAAATCATTTGCCTGAAAATTTTTGAAAACTTGACTTCACAGAATAAACTTCCAGTCCTTTTTTCTTAGGGTGAGGGTGGGATATTTTGGCTGTGTGATCTGAGGAGAAGATCTAGAAAACTGATGTATTCTTAAGGAGTTTTTTCAACCAATTTTCCTTACTTTACTATTTTAACCTCCCTTCTTTCCATCATTCTTACTTTCAGAAATACTTGATGTGACCCATAATTCCCTTCCTTGGAAATTCTGCCGTGTAATTCACATGTGGTGCACATGCTTGACTTATGATTCAGTTTTCTAGGATATCTGCTCATCTAGTTACTAGTTGTCCACTGGCTTTCCAGACTCAAATTTCACTCCTGTCATATTGTCTTCCATTCTCTCTGTCTTAGTAGGCTTATGTCTTAAAAAATTCTTTTCTAACATTTGGTTGGTTAGGGAAGTGAGTTAAAGATTATGTATATGTTTATGTAATAAGATTTACTTAAGAATTTGAAATGATTCCTCATTTTGTTACTGCTAGATTTTTGCTGTATTATAATTGTAAAATTTTATCATTCAAACTGTAATATTAAAAGCATATTCTCTTCTGACACCCTTAGCAGTGGGCTTTCTCTCTGACCCAACTGAGCTTTCTAAGTAAATATAACAGTATCAGTTGTTACCATTTTATGGATTACATGTGGGTTATGGTGTCCAGATTTATGAGCCTTTGTTTTCCCATCTGTCAAATGGAGCAAGTGAAGAGCTGTTTAAAGAGTTGGAACAAATAGAAAATGCCTAGCACGATGCCTGGTAGCTGACACTGTCATTAAGGGTGAGATTTTACGGCAGAGGTCTTACCTGCTTGCTCAGGAAACATGTGTTTCTGCTTCCTTGATAAGTTAACCAGGGCTGCAGAAAGAAAATTAACAATCATATTTTTAAAAAAATTATTTATTTTAATTGGAGGCTAATTACTTTACAACACTGTGGTGGTTTTGACATTCATTGACATGAATCATCTGCAGGTGCATCCATGTCCCCCATCTTGAACCCCCCCACCTCCCTCCCCACCCCATCCCTCTGGGTTGTCCCAGAGCACTGGGTTGAGTGCCCTGCTTCATGTATCGAACTTGCACTGGTCATCTATTTTACATATGTTAATATACGTGTTTCAATGCTATTCTCTCATATCATCCCACCCTCGCCTTCTCCCACAGAGTCTAAAAGTCTAGTTTTATATCTGTGTCTCTTTTGCTGCCTTGCATACAGGATTATCATTGCCATCTTTCTAAATTCCATATATATGTGTTAATATACTACACTGGTGTTTCTCTTTCTGACTTACTTCACTCTACATAATAGGCTCCAGTTTCATCCACCTCACTAGAACTGAGTCAAATGCATTATTTTTATAGGCAAATAATATTCCATTATGTGTATGTACCACAACTTCCTTCATGAAAAACGCTGGACTGGAAGAAACACAAGCTGGAATCAAGATTGCCGGGAGAAATATCAATAACCTCAGATATGCAGATGACACCACCCTTATGGCAGAAAGTGAAGAGGAACTAAAAAGCCTCTTGATGAAGGTGAAAAAGGAGAGCGAAAACGTTGGCTTAAAGCTCAACATTCANGAAAAGACTGTGATGCTGGGAGGGATTGGGGGCAGGAGGAGAAGGGGACGACCCAGGATGAGATGGCTGGATGGCATCACGGACACAATGGACGTGAGTCTGAGTGAACTCCGGGAGATTGTGATGGACAGGGAGTCCTGGCGTGCTGCGATTCATGGGGTCGCAAAGAGTCGGACACGACTGAGCGACTGAACTGAACTGAACTGACTGAGACATCTAGGCTGCTTCCATGTCCTAGCTATTGTAAACACTGCTGCAATGAACATTGGGGTACATGTGTCTCTTTCAATTCTGGTTTCCTTGGTGTGTATGCCCAGCAGTGGGATTGCTGGGTCATATGGCAGTTCTATTCCCAGTTTTTTAAGGACTCTCCACACTGTTCTCCATAGTGGCTGTATAGGTTTGCATTCCCAACAACAGTGTAAAAAGGTTCCCTTTTCTCCACACCCTCTCCAGCATTTATTGTTTGTAGACTTTTTGACGGAGAAGGCAATGGCAACCCACTCCAGTACTCCTGCCTGGAGAATCCCATGGACAGAGGAGCCTGGTAGGCTGCAGTCCATGGGGTCGCTAAGAGTCGGACACGACTGAGCGACTTCCCTTTCATTTTTCTCTTTCATGCATTGGAGAAGGAAATGGCAACCCACTCCAGTGTTCTTGCCTGGAGAATCCCAGGGACGGCGGAGCCTGGTGGGCTTCGGTCTATGGGGTTGCACAGAGTCAGACACGACTAAAGTGACTTAGTAGTAGTAGTAGACTTTTTGATGACGGCCATTCTGACTGGTACGAGGAGATACCTCATTGTGGTTTTGACCAATCAAAAATTTGATGCATCAGTTGATAATGAGCCTTATTGCTGCTTCAGAATTCATGAGCTACTCTTGCAAATGCATATTTATTAATCAGCTTAGTGGAATGAAACCTCATTCCGTCATAGGAATAGTAGGATCCTAGTGGAAAGGAATACCACAAAGTAAAGGACAGGTCCAGCAAAGGTGAACATTGTAATCAGTCTTGAGTTTATTATTATTTTTTTTTAACAGGTGTAGGACAAACAGTAAAATAAATTAAGCACTTGAAGTCAGGTTGTTATATATCTGGGGAAAACAGTTAAATAAAAAAAGAAGCCAAAAAGTCAATCAGAGGGGTTATTTTATTTGCTCTGAAAGTGACTTTACATATTTATGTGGAGTGAATAAGAGAGTGTCTTGTGACACCTGTAATATATTGAATACTTTTGTCCTCCCAAAATTGGGATGTTGAAATATTCACACACATTATGATGGTACTAGGAAGGGGGATCTTTGAGAGGTGATTTGGTTGTGAGGGTGGAATCCTCATGAAAGGGATTGCTGCTAAGTTGCTGCTAAGTTGCTTCAGTCGTGTCTGACTCTGTGCGACCCCATAGATGGCAGCCCACCAGGTTCCCCCGTCCTGGGATTCTCCAGGCAAGAACACTGGAGTGGGCTGCCATTTCCTTCTCCAGTGCAGGAAAGTGAAAAGTGAAAGTGAAGTCGCTCAGTTGTGTCCGACCCTCAGCGACCCCATGGACTGCAGCCTACCAGGCTCCTCCGTCCATAGGATTTTCTAGGCAAGAGTACTGGAGTGGGGTGCCACTGCTTTCTCTGAAAGGGACTAGTGTCCTTATAAAAGAGACCCCAGAGAGCTCCCTGGAAATCAATGCAATATTCTTTGGAAGAACTGATACTGAAGCTGAAGCTCCAATATTTTGGCCACCTGATGCGAAGAGCCCACTCACTGGAAAAGACCCTGATGCTGGGAAAAGTTAAAGGAAGATGGAGAAGGGAGTGGCAGAGAATGAGAAGGTTAGATAGTATTACTGACTCAATGGACATAAATTTGAGCAAACCCTGGGAAAGAGTGAAGAACAGGGAAGCCTGGCATGCTACAGTTCATGGGTCACAGAGTGGGACACAACTGAGTGACTTAACAACAGCAGAGAGTTCCCGCATGATTTCCACCATGCAAAGATGCAATATGACTCAAGAATTAGATTCTCACCAGACACTAATGTGTCAGTACCTCAGTCTTGTACTTCTCAGCCTCCAGAAGAACTGTGTAAAAGAAATTTCTATTGTTTATAAGTCTATGGAATTCTGTTATATCACTCTGAATGGACAGACAATATCCAAAGGTACATAGTATAGCAATATTTCTAATAATCTTTCTAGCATGGATATATATATTTTTTTATATTCTGAAATTATTATTGCTGCTAAGTCACTTCAGTCGTGTCCGACTCTGTGCGACCCTATAGACGGCAGCCCAGGCTCCCCCGTCCCTGGGATTCTCCAGGCAAGAACACTGGAGTGGGTTGCCATTTCCTTCTCCAGTGCAGGAAAGTGAAAAGTGAAAGTGAAGTCGTTCAGTTGTGCCCGACCCTCAGCGACCCCATGGACTGCAGCCTTCCAGGCTCCTCTGTCCATGGGATTTTCCAGGCAAGAGTACTGGAATGGAGTGCCATTGCCTTCTCAGGAAATTATTATTAGATAAAAGCAAAACTGGAAATTATCATTTTATTGACAATTTAAGAGAAATGAATGTTCTAATTACTGATGCTGGCTATATGAAAATTAATCTTCTTTGTCTTTCAGAATTTGACCCAATGAGACTAGGCCATTTACAAATAAGGAAAGTAGACTTTATCTTTGATTTAGAGGAAAGAGAGACTGTATTCTATTCTTTACTTTTTCAACAATATTTAAGAATGTTGAGAAGTAATCATATAAGGTAAGGGAAAAATCAACTTTATTATTTAGAATATGACTCCATATTCTGAATTTTGTCAAGAATCTGCATTTACATATGAGCATAGGAGGAAAAGTTTAGAGTTTGTGCTATAAAATGTGTACAATGGCTTTGATGAATACTTCATATTTTCTTTGTATTTGTCATATTTTCTATAACAAGCATATTTTTTCTTTGTAACCAAGAAAAATGCTGTTTCTTAGAGAATTTTTCTCTCAGTTTCTGCATCCATCTTCAAACACATTATTTTTCCATTTTAAGTTGGGTCCTGGTTTTTATTAAATTAGAAATGGAGATTTTCATAAAGCCATTATATGTTGGTCTCAGCTTTAATAAACTCTTCTTTGGGTGACATCTTCTCTCTCAAATTATTCTTGATTTCCTAAAATAAGAGCCAACCCAATCCATGGGGACATCTCATTGGATCAGATAACAAACTTTATTTTCTAGCATCTGTTATTCCAAATCGATTCCACAAACCATTTATCACATCCCCAAATCATGTGACATGATTTGATGAGCTTGTTTAGTAGAGGCTTCAGGTAAACAGTGGCTGCCTTTTGTCATTTTAAGATGGAGTGAAATTTTCTTTCATCAACAACTTCATATGAATTCTCTAGGCAACAAGAATACTGGAGTGGGTTGCCATTTCCTTTTCCAGAGGATCTTCCCAACCCAGGGATCGAACCCTGCTCTCCTGCATTGCAGGCTGATTCTTTTCCATCTGAGCCACTGGGAAAGCCCTAACACTCTGGCTAAAGGAGAATTTTCAATGTCTCAGCCACTTTAGTGGAGAAGGAAATGGCAGCCTACTCCAGTATTCTTGCCTGGGGAATCCCATGGATAGAGGAATCTGGAGGGCTACAGTCCATGGGGCCACAAAGAGTTGTCCTTTGTCAACAACACCGACTTTAGAGGGGGTTACATACTTATTTATCATAAGTATTGAGTGTGGTAGTTCAAAGCCAGTGTTTTTAATCCTGAAGATGAGTTCCTTCAGATCCTGTTTCAATTTGAAGATTTTTTAAAACTTATTCTTATAAAAATAACTCTGGTTCCAGCTTCAGGAGTCCTGGGTTAGGGTCCATTTCCCCCACTTAATAGTGATATGAACTTGTTCAAGTTGTTTAACTTCCCTGGTTATCCGATGATAAAAGGTTAAATCATCAACAAGACATTTCACTTTTTAAAGGTTTTATACTTAAGTTTGTCATTTTCAAATGAATCTCCCAGTTATTTTAATGAGAGGAAGTTAAGTACTATATTATGCTTCGGAGGTAGAACTCTTGACGTCCTCTGTCGCGTCTTTGCCATACTGACATATTGACGCATACACACCTCCTCCTTTTGTTATGAACTCTAGGGTGACAGGCTGCAATTCTTGGTAGGTGCACACTGAGTGGAAGGATGAGCATCTTTTAAGAACCAGATGGAAACTCAGTTGGAAAAGCACAGAAACCATCAAAATGAGAAACAGCTGAATTGGGACTAGACCACAGCGAAAGCTAAACAGTGCCTGTGCGAGGTGCAAGAGGACTGATTAAACTCACATCATCGGCCTGTTTTCTCTGCTGTTGTGTGCTCATCATGGCCACCTCGTGGGACTGTGCACAAGGATCCTGGGAGCAGACAGAGGAAGGAAGGCTGAAATCCACCCCTTCGCCCGTGGCTGTTCTTGGCAGATGGGTCACATTACCCTAATTTGTAGAAAGGTGTCAGATGGGTTAGTGGTAGAAATAGTCTACATTTCAGCAGAAACTACCACAATACTGAGTCAATGAAAAGAGTGGATTTTTGTTGCCGATCAGGCAGAGCAGGAAATGCCTAAATTATAGCAGGGGTTTAAGTTAGATCAAGGAGGTGTCTTCAGAGGCTTTGAACGTAAAGGCAGATTGCTATCTTTCTAAGATGCTTCTAGATCTGTGATAATGCTGGCTTTAGGAACCTGGCAGATTTCTCTGAGACCACAGAGTCATGGCAACAGAACTCTAAATGTCTTCATTTTTCTTTCCTTTTTAAAAATACAAACTAAGTGATGCCCACTATTGAGATACATGATAAAACGTATCATTGCCAATTCACATGTTTAAGAATGCTGAGTTTCAGTGATTCTGAAACATCAAGACTAATATAGACAATACGACCCAAAATGTAAAAGACACAATTAACACTGGAACAGAGTTGACTTTTGTGAGTGGGGTCTGGGGGAGCATCCTCCTTACTATGGACCTAAAATGGTTGTAAATGTCCCTTGGCCCCATTACCATCGACCTCCAGTCTTTCAAAAGAGTCCTTGGTGCACTTCAGTTAGGAAGCAGACAAAATAAGGTCAAATAAAAGTCAGAGTAAGGTGGGCTGCAATTTTTCTTCTCATGCATTCCAAATTAAGAGGGAATGTAAGGGTTAACTACAAAGTATTCCACCTTGAACCCCTGCACTCTCTTTATCTAGCACACCATAATAAAAGATCAAGAGTTCCTACTTATTATCTTATTTTTCCTGCTTGCTCCACCAGGCTAAGGCCCAGTCTGGTTATGGATTAACACAGTGATCGATAGTAAAGCCTGCTGTCTCTCTCGGCAGGGGAAAATGAACTCAAAATGCAGTCAAACTCTTATTGATCAAGGATATAGGTCTCACTTTCATTACCTCTGTCTCCTGATAACCCACAAGTAATGTGATGAGTTGCTAATCTCTCTGATTTTCAATGGCCCCTTCACCCCTCCTGTCTGCACGTCGCAGCTTTTATTTTCATCTTGATACACACTCTGTGTAATTCATGGCACACTAACTCGCACTCTCTTACCGTCAGACCTGGTCAATCAGAGCTAATAATATCCCTCTTCAGTGGGGATTCAGCTCCAGAGAGTTCAACATGTCGTCTTCAAACAAGGCAGGGAGAAGCAGCACTCAGACGGTTACTTTCAGGGACAGAAAGATGCAAAGTTCTTCCTGGTGAAACCACATTCAACTTGGTAGCGACCTTCTCAGGCTCTGACCTGTGTCTCCCCAAGCAGCCCCCAACTCTGCCAACTTCACCATTCAAATCTCTTGTGTGGCTGATCTCTCGGTTTCTGCTTCTCAGAGAACCCAATCTGAGGTGGATCTGACACTTTTTATTGCTGGCTGTCAGAGTGGACATTGTCAGTGGTGTAGGACAGGGTCGCCTTTACCCTTGGTCACTTAATGACCTCAGAAAGTTTCTATTAAACAGCTGCAGAAAATGCCACAGAAAAATCTAGAAAAATCAAGGTATTTCAAATAAGATACAGTGTCGACTACTTCAAAGGTAATGTGCTATGACAGAAACTCCAGCTTTTGAGTCAAAAGTCCTACTTCCAGAATTCTGAACCGTTTACTTATTTGATAGGGAAATGAAACTGTCGTTCTTGGTAAAGACAGACTACTTCACTTTTGTCTAGAGAATTTCCATCCGTTTTAAGTTAGGAGAGGAACATGGAATCAGATCAGAGCTTTAGGAGAATAATTATTTTCAGAAGCAAAGTTACTTTTTGATTTGTTAACAGCTTATTATGAGTTTGTTATGTTTTTTATCTGCCACTTGCTAGTTTTTAAAAAGCAAAACAGGAAAAACTCAACTTCCATCATGTATCATGTCAGATATCCAGTTTATAAAGACATCCTCAAGCATAGAACAGCATCCATCACAGGCACAGGACAGACTGTGTTGAAATTTATTATTTTCCTCAGTCTAACTCTTACTAGAGTCAACTTAAAGCTAGCAACAGTTGCTTCGGGCTTCTCTGGTGGCTCAGATGTAAAGAATTTGCCTGCAATGCAGGAGACCCAGGTTCGATTCTTGAGTTGGGAACGTCCCCTGGAGAAGGGTGTGGCAACGCACTCCAGTATTCTTGCCTGGAGAGTCCCATGGACAGAGGAGCCTGGTGGGCTACAATCTATGGGGTCGCAGAGGAGGACACAACTGAGGGACCAAGCCCAGCAGTTACTTCACCTCCCCGATCTAAACGCAGGAGATACTCAGCTAACTGAATAACTTTTGTGGGGAAAGTTACAGTGGTTTCTACTCACACTCTGATTAAAACAAACTGCAATGACACAGATGAAGTCCTCTTTTTTGGAAGAAATACGAGGTGACCAAAGCAACTGAAGTGATGAAAGACTCTGCTTTGGTTCAGCTGACCGAGTCTGAATGGTGTTCTCCAGCTCCAGTCCAAACAATTTGTACACCTGTTGAGGAGAAAATAAAGTATGACAGTGGTACAGAGTCTGGGGGATTAAGGTGATTTGTACTGAGCTCGTAAAGCTGAGGTAATTGCAGGTCTCATTTTCTTCTTTTGTTCTGCAGAGCTGCATTTGAAATTTGACAAGGAAGTTCTCTCTCCCTCCCACTTTGCTTTTTTTTTTTCCTCCAAGGGAATAGGTGGAAATTTCACCAGATTTCACCCTTTCCTCTCTGCTGTGTGTCCTGTGAAATGCCCTGGTTTCCTTTGGCTCAAGAAATAAGATAAAGAGAAGACCAATCTAATGGAGACTCTTGTTTACTCAGGACTTCCTTGGGTGGCACGTTCTTGTACCTATTGTTTTCAAAGCCTGAGGTCAGAAAGCCTGAGAGAGATGCAAGTGAGCTGGGTTTCAGCTGGTGAGAAAGCGTGCGCCGTTTTGGTAAGCATGGGGAGAGAAGGTGCTCTGCGGGTCCCACTCCTCCCTCCTGTCTGTGTGTCCCCGCGGTGTGCAATGTCATATACATTCAGGCTCCGATTTGCTCTACTTCTCAAGCTGGACGTGTGCTGCCGAATACCTTTGATGTTGCTATAACTGTGTGTGTGATCTTCAATCATGGATGTCATCAAATTTTATTAAACGTAATATAGATAAAACCAAGACATTATTGATTAGTTCTGCCATGGAAACCTCCCAGGCTTCCTCGTAGAGTGGTTTTCTTCTGGGGAAGCTGTCTTTATCCTTTCGATAATACTTATGCCCTCAGAGCCGCTGTGGCTTCTGAGTTTTCTTTTGAAGCCCACATCAATCATATAATTAAGACGTCTTAATACAACTACAGCAGTCTCACCATATTGAGAGCCATGCTTTCTGGTCTGCTGGTGCAATTCTAATTCATGCCTCTCTTTCATGTGGCCATAATTACTGCTGTTCTTTGTGTAGGGTTTTTCGTGGCATATTTTCCGTTGATCCAGATTTAACCAGATAGACCCCTATTTGGATTTCACTTTTCTACCTTACTAATAAGATTAATTTGATTCTGACAAAGGACGTTGTCTCCTCTTGCCTTTTCCTAGATAGCTGCTCAGCTATGCTCTCCATAAATGGAGCCTGGGGGGGGTCCAAGTGACACGAAACATTAAGATAGAAAATGAAGAATTCCAACGATCTTCCAGACTTTCCAGATGATCAGGTGTTTAGTATCATGTAGGCAAAGCATCAAGATCACTGACTTAAAAGCAACTGTCTTTCATCAGGGTGTTTGGCATAAGTCAACCCATTCAAATTTCCAACTTCCACCCCTCTGTCCTGTTTTCTACTCTATTATCCAGTCTTTCAGTCTCTTTGATTTTGGTCCTCATCTTCTCTGTTGATGCTACACTGCCAACCCTAACATCTATATGAAACTGAGGGCTGGAAGGCAGGGTGGAGCAGCGTGGGAAGCACCATTATGGGAATGAGCTCCGAGCAGAGGGCTGGTTCTGCCTGGATTTCTAGTCAGCTATATCTTGATGGTATGGGACATACCACTTTGAATCTCAAACCAAGTATCTGTTTTTCTTGAAAAGAACTAGAGTTACTTGCAAACGAAAATGCTGAATCTTTCCAAAGAAAATCTTTCATTTTTATCCAAATAGGATTGGCCTCCCACTGAATCTGAAAAAAATCTCTCTTTAAATATAAGCAATGGATTAATGGACTTCCCTGGGGTCAATGGTAAAGAATCTGCCTGCCAAGCAGGAGACATGGGTTTGATCCCTGGATTAGAAAGATCCCCTGGAGAAGGAAATGACAACCCACTCCAGTATTCTTGCCTGGAAAATCCAATGGACAGAGAAGTCTGGCGGGCTACAATCCATGGGGTCACAAAAGAGTCCAACATGACTTAGCGACTAAACAATAGTAACAATGGATTGATAACCTTTTCCTTCTTCGTGTCTGATGTTTAAAGCATACAGTTCTTAGCTTAAATAAGATCACAGAATATCTTGACTCTAGGTTCTTGTTAGAGAATTATTTCATGAGATGTTGGCAATTCAGCATCTGCTAGAGGTTTGTTCAAACATCTCATATTCTTCTAGGATGTTAGAATTAAAATTAGCAGGCCATTTTGCTTGTCTTCCTAGAGTTAAGCCACCCCTGAGTGAGTTGCCATTAATGGTGTGAACCTAGTCACGTATACTTACCTGCAGGGAAACATTTGGACAAAGTGTGTGTATCGCTTTTTTAAAACCGGTTATGGATAGTGACGTTTTCATAAAAACCATTTGAAAAAGGTAAAGAACCTGCCGGCCAATGCAGGATGTAAAGAAACGTGGATTCCATCCTTGGTTAGGGAAGTCCCCTGGAGAAGTGCACGGCAGCCCACTCTAGTGTTCTCTTCTGGAGAAACCTATGGACAGAGGAGCCTGGTGGGCTGCAGTCCATGGGGTCACAAGGAATTGGACACGACTAAGGTGACTTAGCATGCAAGAACACTACTTCCTGAGTTTAGTTTGAAGACGTTCTTGCCACTGAAAACTGATGCTTATCCTTTCTTTTAGCAGAAAAGGAAAACCGTTTTCCCAATGTGTGTCCTATTGGACCTCAGCTACCAGGAAGCGGGTCTCTAATTTGCCATCCTTGCTGAGCCTCTCAGGGACTGAAGAACAATTTGTTATGTTTCGCTGCCTTTGGAAAGTATGTTTTCAACCCTAGCTACAGGTTAGCATTTTCTGAGTAGTTTTTAAGAAAGGATAGTGAACAGATATTGGATGGTATTGAAGTCTGATATCCACCCTTGGATATTCTGATTAAATTGATTTTGGCTAATCGGGTAAACCCTTTTGGAAGCTGGTGGAGTAGAATTATGCAATAAATAAGTTATATTAAATCATATGTTAAGAATAAGGGATATATATATGTGTGTGTGTATATATATGTATATATGTGTACATATATATATATATTTCCTGGTGACTCAGATGGTAAAGAATCTGCCTGCAATGTGGAAGACCCTGGTTTGATATGTATATATATGCAAAAAAAAATACCATAAGCAAGCAAAAAAACCCCCAAACACTGGCAAGTGGGCCCTGGACATGCCTCTTAACCTGCCTGGGTGCGCTTCCTCATTGTAATCAAGATCTCACCTGCCACAGGGCCTTATAAGGGTCTGGGCTTGCCCGCCAGCCTTCCCAGTTCTCAGCCTGTCATACTTCAGTTGGCCTATCTTCTGAGCCTCAAAAAAATATTTTATACCTGCTGGTTGCATTGTTTCCTTCTCAAGACCCTTAAATGACCTTCCATTTGCTTCTCCTGGAGTCAAAAATGGCAACCCACTCCAGTATTCTTGCCTGGAAAATTCCATGGACAGTGGAGCCTGGTGGGCTATAGGCCATGGGGCTGCAAAGAGTCCGACATTACTGAGCGACTGAACATACACGGTCAAATTATTACCTGTTGGTTTGAAGACCGTTAGTCGGGCAATCCTTTTGTATGTTACCATCATCACCAAGCAATCTTTGTTATTTTCTTTCTTCTTCTGGACAACTGCTTGCCTCAGCCTATTGGAGAAAATTGTGCAGGTTCTGCCCACCTGACTTCAGCCATTCTTTCCATCATTCTAATGATTCACTCTTCCAGAAAACCTCAGCCACCTACTGGTGCTTTATAATCACATGACTGGGTTTTGTTGGCCTGAAGAAAGTCAGAAATTAACTGGGCAATCGTCCAGAGACCCATTGAACTCAAACTATGTAGAGATGAACAAAAACTGACAAAGGGATTAAAAAATACAAATGGTGTCATTTGTATTCTCTGCACACTATCCAGGTCACTTGGAGGTTCCCCCAAATCATTAATCAATAAGTCGATTGTCCTCATTCTCCTCTTGAATATGTTTCCTTACCACTACTGAGTCTTTAGAATGGAAATAGAATCCAGTACCCTAGATTTAGAGCTAATGTGGTTAATTTTTTGTTGCAAAATATGTCAAGAAGGACTCCAGGGGCCAAATTGTTATTGCAACATGAATTCAAATCTCCTGAGATGGGTTTTCTAGTTTTCAAATGCCATTGACAATGGATCACCATGTCCCGTTTTGAGTTTGTTTTCTTAGGTAAAAGGGGAAGAAAGAACCTTATCTTACATATATAGTAGTCTCTGGATGTCTTTCCTTACACATAGTAAGCATTTAACATGTTTTGTGTGGGTGAAGTAGAACCATTTTTTAAACTTTTCGCTCCTTGGACTAATAGTGGCAGGATCACTTGTTAGGGATTGTGTGCATGTGTGTTGGGGGGGTGGGGCATGCCTGTTAAGGCTCAGATTATGAGACTTCACACTGGATTTGCTGAATTTTAATGTCTGCTGAGGAATTTTTAAGTACACTAATGTTTGAAAACCATTAGCTTAGGATAATATTCAGATATGCGCTGTGCTCACGCTTAGTCTCTGTCATGTCCGACTCTTTGCGACCCCATGGACTGTGCCTGTTAGGCTCCTCTGCCCATGGGGATTCTCCAGGCAAGAATACAGCCTGGAGTGGGTTGCCATCCTCTCCTTCAAGGACCTTCCCAACCTAGGAATCGAACCCAGGTCTCCTGCACTGCAGGTGGGTCCTTTACCAGCTGAGCTACCAGGGAAGCCCCAACATTCAGTAACAGAGTACAACATTCAGACATACTCTGTGATAAATTTTATTCAGAATTTGTCAACCTAAGACAGTACCCAATTATAGCCTTTTCTAACATTTTACATCTCTACCTACATCCTGTAATATGCAGTTACCAAGACTCTGAGAAAGCAATGTTGTACCTAAATCTTCCATTTACATCATTCATCACATTATAGGGCTAAAATCAAAGTCAGTTTCAGTGTGGTCCAGACTGCTAGTGAGATGACTTGTACCTTTAGTTCTCTTTCAGTCCTGACATCCTCTCCTTGACCATCAAGTGAATGAAATGAAACAGTATACTACACCAAGCATTTTAAACAAATTTTAGTTCATAGAGACTTCACATTTTAAAAAACAATACATAAAAGACAATACATTTAAAGGTATACTGATTTGAAGCTAACAACTACAATATAGTAAGCATTAATGTTAAGGATGAGAATAAGGATTCTGATTGTTCTGACAAATGTTCCTTTTTCTGTTCTAAGCATGGGCACATGCTTAACTGCAGATGGTGATGCAGCCATGAAATTAAAAGACGCTTACTCCTTGAAAGGAAAGTTATGACCAACCTGGACAGCATATTAAAAAGCAGACATTACTTTGCCAACAAAGGTCCGTTTAGTCAAGGCTATGGTTTTTCCAGTGGTCATGTATGGATGTGAGAGTTGGACTATAAAGAAAGCTGAGTGCTGAGGAATTTATACCTTTGAACTGTGGTGTTGGAGAAGACTCTTGAGAGTCCCTTGGACTGCAAGGAGATCCAACCAGTCCATCCTAAAGGAAATCAGTCATGGGTGTTCATTGGAAGGACTGATGCTGAAGCTGAAAGTCCAATACTTTGACCACCTGATGCGAAGAGCTGACTCATTTGAAAAGACCCTGATACAGGGAAAGATTGAAGGTGAGAGGAAAAGGAGACAACAGAGGATGAGATAGTTGGATGGCATCACTGACTCAATGGGCATGGGTTTGGGTGGACTCTAGGAGTTGGTGATGGACAGGGAGGCCTGGTGTGCTGCAGTTCATGGGGTTATAAAGCGTCAGACACGACTGAGCGACTGAACTGAACTGAAGGATGGGCTTCCTTGGTGGCTTGCTGCTGCTGCTGCTGCTAAGTCGCTTCGGTCATGTCTGACTCTGCAACCCAATAGATGGCAGCCCACTAGGCTCCCCCATCCCTGGGATTCTCCAGGCAAGAACACTGGAGTGGGTTGCCATTCCCTTCTCCAATGCATGAAAGTGAAAAGTGAAAGTGAAGTGACTTAGTTGTGTCTGACTCTTAGTGACCCCATGGACTGCCGCCTACCAGGCTCCTCCATCCATGGGATTTTCCAGGCAAGAGTACTAGAGTGGGTTGCCATTTCCCCTTCAGTTCAGTTCAGTTCAGTCACTCAGTAGTGTCCAGCTCTTTGCGACCCCATCAGTCGCAGCCAGGCCTCCCTGTCCATCACCAACTCCCAGAGTTCACTTAGACTCACGTCCATCGAGTCAGTGTTGCCATCCAGCCATCTCAACCTCGGTCGTCCCCTTCTCCTCCTGCCCCCAATCCCTCCCAGCATCACAGTCTTTTCCAATGAGTGAACTTTGCATGAAGTGGCCAAAGTACTGGAGTTTCAGCTTTAGCATCATTCCTTCCAAAGAAATCCCAGGGCTGATCTCCTTCAGAATGGACTGGTTGGATCTCCTTGCAGTCTAAGGGACTCTCAAGAGTCTTCTCCAACACCACAGTTCAAAAGCATCAATTCTTTGGCACTCAGCCTTCCTCACAGTCCAACTCTCACATCCATACATGACCACATGACCATAGCCTTGACTAGATGGACCTTAGTCAGCAAAGTAATGTCTCTGCTTTTGAATATACTATCTAGGTTGGTCATAACTTTTCTTCCAAGGAGTAAGCGTCTTTTAATTTCATGGCTGCAGTCACCATCTGCAGTGATTTTGGAGCCCCCCAAAATAAAGTCTGGCACTATTTCCACTGTTTCCCCATCTATTTCCCATGAAGTGATGGGACCGGATGCCATGATCTTCATTTTCTGAATGTTGAGCTTTAAGCCAACGTTTTCACTCTCCTCTTTCACTTTCATCAAGAGGCTTTTGAGTTCCTCTTCACTTTCTGCCATTTCCCCTTAGTGAGTCCTATATTTGAAATAGCCACCCAGTGCTTTGGCTACATGACCCTGCATCCCTGGAGGACTGACACTCTTATTGGGAACTTACATTGCATGCTGACCATCCCACTGGGAAATTCACAGTGTGCTAGTGGAGTTTCTAGCTATTTAAGGGTTTCTCAAAGACCTTTATGACCTTGGACAAAGAGAAAGGCAGAATCAAACAGAGCTGCTTAAAATAAATGGCTTTAAAGTACATTTGATGATTTATGAACTTTTAGAGTGAAAGTGTCAAATGAAAGATATCTCAGTTCAGTTCAGTAGCTCAGTCAGGTCCGACTCTGCAACCCCATGGATTGTAGCACGCCAGGCCTCCCTGTCCATCACCAACTCCCTGAGCTTACTCAAACTCAAGTCCATCAAGTTGGTGATGCCATGCACTCATCTCATCCTCTGTTGTCCCCTTCTCCTCCCGCTTTCAATCTTTCCCAGTATCAGGGTCTTTTGCAAAGAGTCAGTTCTTTGCAGTATGTGGTCAAAGTATTGGGGTTTCAGCTTCAGCTTAAGTCCTTCCCATGAATATTCAGGACTGATTTTCTTTAGGATGGACTGGTTAAATATCCTTGCAGTCCAAGAAACTCTCAAGAGTCTTCTCCAACACCACAGTTCAAAGGCATCAATTCTTCAGCACTCAGCTTTCTTTATCATCCAACTCTCACATGCATACATGACTACTGGAAAAACGATAGCTTTGACTAGATGGACCTTTGTTGGCAAAGTAATGTTTCTGTTTTTTAATATGCTGTCTAGGTTGGTCATAGCTTTTCTTCCAAAGAGTAAGCGTCTTTTAATTTCGTGGCTGCACTCACCATCTTCAGTGACTTTGGAGCCCCCCAAAATAAAGTCTCTCAGTGTTTCCACTGTTTCCCCATCTATTTCCCATGAAGTGATGGGACCGGAATGAAAACTGACCTTTCCAGTCCTGGGGCCACTGCTGAGTTTTCCAAATTTGCTGGCATATTGAGTGTAGCACATTCACAGCATCATCTTTTAGAATTTGAAATAGTTCAACTGGAATTCCATCATTGCCACTATTGGGAATGATATACACATCAGGAGGTTGTATATGGTACACACGTCAATATCAACAGGGATAGTCCACTGCAAGCTGCTAAGTGCTGTGCATGGTGTGCAGTGAACATGGGTAACAGCTCCTGTTATTGCCATTTTCACTGTCATTTCTATTATTAGCTACATCATAAATGCACAAAAACGCAATATCGATTGACTGGAAAAGATCAGTTTTCATTCCAATCCCAAAGAAAGGCAATGCCAAAGAATGCTCAAACTACCACACAATTGCACTCATCTCACACACCAGTAAAGTAATGCTCAAAATTCTCCAAGCCAGGCTTCAGCAACACGTGAACCGTGAACTCCCTGATGTTCAAGCTGGTTTTAGAAAAGGCAGAGGAACCAGAGATCAAATTGCCAGCATCCGCTGGATCATGGAAAAAGCAAGAGAGTTCCAGAACAACATCTCTTTCTGCTTTATTGACTATGCCAAAGCCTTTGACTGTGTGGATCACAATAAAGTGTGGAAAATTGTTCAAGAGATAGGAATACCAGACCACCTGACCTGCCTCTTGAGAAACCTATATCAGGTCAGGAAGCAACAGTTAGAACTGGACATGGAACAACAGACTAGTTCCAAATAGGAAAAGGAGTACATCAGGGCTTATATTCCCACCCTGCTTATTTAACTTCTATGCAGAGTACATCATGAGAAAGGCAGGGCTGGAAGAAGCACAAGCTGGAATCAAGATTGCTGGGAGAAATATCAATAACCTCCGATGTGCAGATGACACCACCCTTATGGCAGAAAGTGAAGAGGAGCTAAAAAGCCTCTTGAGGAAAGTGAAAGAGGAGAGTGAAAAAGTTGGCTGAAAGCTCAACGTTCAGAAAACGAAGATCATGGCATCTGGTCCCATCACTTCATGGGAAGTAGATGGGTAAACAGTGGAAACAGTGTCAGGCTTTATTTTTGGGGGCTCCAAAATCACTGCAGATGGTGATTGCAGCCATGAAATTAAAAGACGCTTACTCCTTAGAAGGAAAGTTATGACCAACCCAGATAGCATATTGAAAAGCAGAGACATTACTTTGCCAACAAAGATCCGTCCAGTCAAGGCTATGGTTTTTCCTGTGGTCATGTATGGATGTGAGAGTTGCACTGTGAAGAAAGCTGAGTGCCGAAGAATTGATGCTTTTGAACTGTGGTGTTGGAGAAGACTCTTGAGAGTCCCTTGGATTGCAAGAAGATCCAACCAGTCCAATCTAAAGGAGATAGGTCCTGGATGTTCATTGGAAGGACTGATGCTAAAGCTGAAACTCCAATACTTTGGCCACCTCATGTGAAGAATTGAAAAGAGCCTGATGCTGGGAGGGATTTGGGGGCAGGAGGAGAAGGGGACGACAGAGGATGAGATGGCTGGATGGCATCACGGACTCAATGAACATGAGTTTGAGTAAACTCCAGGAGTTGGTGATGGACAGGGAGGCCTGGTGTGTTGCGATTGATGGTGTTGCAAAGAGTCGGACATAACTGGGCGACTGGACTGAACTTAGTGTAATTTAAAACCGTTGGTTTTCAAAACTGAATACAAACACTTTTAACAAATGGCTCTCAAAGCAACCCTGGGTTTGAACTCCATTGTTGCAGGAATGGGGTGCCCAGCCACTCTTTAAAAACTGATAGAGTCTGTTGTCTGCTGTAACTGGGGAAGCACCATTTTACAAGTGGTGGAAAAGGAAACTCAGCTTTGAGCTCTATCTACCTTACTAAAGGTGGGAGTGAGTCCCTTGAAGTGGTGTTAGGCCACCAGAGGGGCAAAACCGCCTCTCTCCCTATACATGGAGTGACTTTTAATTCCAGTGACTCCTTTATAGTCTTCTTTTAATTTCTTCAATGCATTGCTTCTATTTTTGTCAACAAACTGTGTCATTTACCATAGTAAGAAAACTCCTGTTATTCGAGGTCTTTATCAGAGTTCCTACAAATCAGGTTAATTGGTGATCAACAGAGCTTTTCTGCCTTTAATGAGGCCTAGTAGCCCAAGGCAAGGCCTACCTCTTGATAAGGGACTCCTTTTTTCTTATTCTGAACTCTTTGATCATTTAAAAAAAAGAAAAAAAGAAGGAAAAAACCCAGGAAGAACAACCACCGGGAATGTCATTGTCTTTTAATTGCCTGATTACCAAATGTTGGAGATAAAAGATAGATGTTCTCAATTAATAACATTTACATAGATTAGCATCACTAACAAGCCTCATTAGTAGCTGCTGATTTTTGTTTAGATGGTGTCCCATGTCATTTGCTGTCTTTCTGGTCGTGCAATCGAATGCACCTTTCGTATGACAAAACGTTGCTTCTAATCTATTTCCATTAATCAAGCAGTAAGACACTTTAATACCTAGCCAGGTTTTTAATTAATTATAAGTTAATATTACCTAGTGAAGATTTAACGAAAGGTTTTATGTGTTAATAAAGTCTAGAAACTGTTTCTAAACTCTGGTTATATTCATGGAGCCTAAAGACTTTTATCTGATTAATCATAACACAAACATCTGCATTGACGCAGATGGACATCATAGAAATACAGTCCATTTACTGAGGGCCCGTCATGTGTCTCACACTTCACAGCTACCGACTCCTTCATCTGCCAACTATCTTGTGAAGATGGGAGTATAAGCATCACTACCATAAACACAAAAACGAAGGCCCGGCGAGTTTAGGAGAAGTGTCTGAGATCACTCAGACTCTGCTGTTCGTTTCAAGTTCATTAAACTACATACAGCCTTCCATGTGCATCTAGAAAAAGAATTCACTGATTTTCCAAAGAGAAGCAAATGTTTAGAATAATGTATAACTAACCATGTTTTAAACCTCATCATTCTTATATCAGTTTATGAAAAGAAATAGCTGTAAGTAGAAGGATTTAAGATAGCTAAGTTTATGACCTATGAATATCAATAATCTAACAATCTACAGTTTAAAGATCACAAAGC
>SJYQ01000816.1:112355-183678 GCA_006410935.1 Redunca redunca
TCACTTTTAAAATGCTGTTGATATCTTTATTGTCCTCTTTTTAATGATAAAATTAAAGTATATCGATTGTCAAATTTCAAACAGTACAAGCATATTTAACTCTAAAGTTGAAAATACTATAAAATAGAGTCACCATGAATGCCTCGCTTTCATTTCTTTTATCTAGACTCTGCTCACTAAAAGAGGGAACCCCTAGGAACCATTCATTTTTAATTCTCTGAGCATTGGGGCTTCCGTGGGTACCCATGTTCACCAATAAGGACTAGTGCATGAACCTGCTATCTTTGACATCTTATCTCAGGGTCTTATAGGTCAGAGAAGAGATCACTGTCAAGGTATCTAGGAAACTTCTGGCCCAGTTGCTTGGCCTGGACATACAGCTCACACTCTTCTCTTGCTTTCTCTGGCCCTAATATTTCACTTGTACAAATACTCTCTTTAAAGAAAAAAAAAGGAAAACATTCTTTTTCAATCAATATGCTTCTCTGGAAAGAACATCAAATAATAAAAACAATAATTTAAAAAGATATGAAATCCACTGTTGGTATGATAAATCTTTTTAATTTTGTTAAATGAAACAAGCAGTTTTTGTGGTAGATGTTATACCCAAGATCTCCATATATTATGCAAACTGGAACACATATGTACAACACTCTGACACTTGAAATTAGCTTGCTTCTTTAATTAGTTATTTAATAAAGACAGCAATGCTTATTCTCAAACCATAGTGCCAGAGGTGGATACAGAAAAACCTTTTCTAATTACTATTTTATTGAATGACCAGTTGCTTTAAAAACAGGAGATTTCAAAATTGCCTGACAAAGAAATATCTATCTGGAAAATATAACTGTATAGTCTTCTAGAAATTCAAGGGGCTAAGTGATTTGCTTAAGGTCACTCAACCAAGATAAGGACCCAACTCTCCTGGATCCTTGACAATTACCCTGGACTAGTTGCATTGGAGATTGTTATTAACCGAACCCTGAAAATTTCCGGATCCATCGACAGGGTCTCTAGTGTAGGCTGTTGTCACACGCTAAGTATACATCCTCCTGAAACCACTGGAGAAGAGAAGGATGAAACTGACCAGCAAGTTTAAAGATGTTAAAAAGATAATTCTTTTATTAAGTAAATTCTACAGTTTGTGTGCATGTGTGTGTATGTGTGTGTCAATACCCAACAGATTGGATCATTTTTGTCTTCAGAAGTTGTAGTTTATCAGCTGGGCAATGAGATAAACATCTTTTTTTATAGCCTTAGCCTCATCAACTTCCCTGTGAACACCTCCCACAATTCCATTACATTTAAGTGAGTTTCCTATAATAATCTATAACATATTAATCTAGATATGTAGACTCAAATAAAAATTCAATTCAAATGGAATCATTTTACTGTAACACAATAAGCTTGGTTCTGAACAAGCTATGTCAGGAGATGGTGAATTTGTGATGATCCTGGGTTGGACCTTCTAGCTTTTTCTCATACTAGATGTTGACCTGAGAGAGTTACTCAGATTCCCTAAGTCTCAGGTTCCTTACCTGCAAAGTGGGAGATTAATGATATCCTAGTCAGAGAATTAGGGCTTCCCTGATAGCTCAGACGGTAAAGTGTCTGCCTACAGTGAGGGAGCCCTGGGTTCGATCCCTGGGTTGAGAAGATCTCCTGGAGAAAGATTAAGTGAGATATGGTGTGTAAAATGCTCAGCACAGCTTCATCCATGTATTTTTCACTCAATATGCACTAGTTACTAATAAGTAATGGGCAGCTCAAGATAACCAATAATTAGTATTACTACAATCAAGTATTAGGTTATATGAGATGACTCCAGATTGCAACTTACTATGGAGACACTGGTGGAAAAATCTTTTAGACTGAAAATTGATCAAAGGGACCAAGTTCCTATTGATTCTATCATTTATGATGGCATCTGTGGGATTAATAGATTGCTGCTGCCATTTTTGGTATGAAGTATTGAAACTTCCAGTCTCTATTCTCTCCCTCCATCTTCTTGTGTCTGAAATTTACAGACGCTACATCATAATTAAAATTGCTGAAATAATTCTTATCCTTTTCTGGGCATGGTGGTTCTCTACTCTTCTATGCTTTCAGATCATTCATAGCCCTGACATCCGTGAGTGCTTGTGCCTCACATTTCTACCCATTTGCCTGATAAGCATATTCAGTGATGACACTGGATTTGGAGGTTGAGAATTTTGCCTCAGACATTGAAGTCACTTGAATATGAAATTCTAAAATCTTTCAATTTATTTATTCATTAGTTTTAGATGTTTGGAAAACATTGCTAATTTGGCAAGTTTTCTTAGAAATCAGCCCACTTAAAATGCAGCTTTTGAGTGCACCACAATTAAAAAGAAAAAAAAAAAAAAGAAACACCAAATGGAATCACTCAGAATGCCGAGAAATGATCCCAATGAAATACAAAGGTTTAATTTCATCAGGGAATTTCTAATTAATGATGTTTGAGTGGGCTTTAAATTCCCCAACCACATTCCCACCATCCTTACTCACCACTTGGGGAAGGTTTAAGCCTTGGGGCATCCTTTAGATGAATACTATAGACACAGTTATGCTGAATGGAGCAGCAATAGTAACGCAATTATCACAGAAAAAAATTCCTGCCTTCCCAGGATACTCACTCAAACCCCATTACAACGTCCCATCCATGTTTCTTTGTTTCATTGTACTAAAGAGTAATAGTACATAGCTAACAGAAAGTACAAGACAAAGTCTTCATTTAATATTTCCCTTGAATCAAAGAGACACTTTCTTGTTTCTGTGTGGGTACTGTTTAGCATTGATATGTGCAACTATTTTTCTAATCAACAATTTCAACAGCAGGGAGGAGGCTGTCTTGCCTGTAAAACTACATTGGACTGATGCTTCAGTGGCAAACCTGGGTAAGATGCATTCAGTTAATTCTGGAATTCTGTTGTGAGATGCAAGAGATTATGTCTAGAAAGGTCTTAGTGTCCTTGGAGAGCTGATTCCACTCAGCAGGGTGAGCAGCGCCCACATACAGGTCAATTCACTCATGGTAGGATTACGTTTCTATTTTGGCTGCCGAGACTCCCTGAACCCTCTCACTAGGCTGGTTTTTATATGGAGACTCAGTAGAAAAGAGATTATAATCAAGATGAAAGGGGAAAAATGTGCATGGCAGTTCAAAGGATTTCAGGCCATAGGAGATGTCCACAGACTCTTCTATGCTCTAAACTTTTCTACAGAGGCACATTTTGGGAAACTGTCACATTTACTACTTTAAACTTCCATGGTTTCTGGTTCAGAAACTCTTGCATTGTAACATCCTAAAATTGTCTTTATTTCATTGCAAGGGTGCTGTGAAATTCTTAGCTTGAAATAGATCAAAGTTCTTTAAAACATTATCAATATAATGTATATACGTCCCTATGGATTCTTAATCATATTCTAGAAGGAGCTGTTTTTTAAAAGCCACTAAGACTTTTTAAGTCATGGTGGTATCATAAAACTTGGGTGACAAGTAGTCCTAATATAGAGAGATTATTGAAATGGTGATAAAACCAGGACCGCAGTAGGCAATTACAGATTTCAGTGATGCTATTGTTAATGAAATGCAAATTTGTGTAACAGATACACAGTGAGGTCAAACTGAAATGTCAGAATTTGGAGTCGAGAAAACTTTATTGCAGGGCCAAGGAAGGAGATAATGTGGCTCATGCTCAAAAAAACTGGTTTCGCTGTGGCTTCAGAAGAGTTACAAACATTGTTAGTGGAAAAACACTATTTAAACATATATGCATATGTTTATATGCTATGAAAAATAAGACACA
The DNA here is from genome assembly GCA_006410935.1 of Redunca redunca. Lineage (NCBI taxonomy): Eukaryota > Metazoa > Chordata > Mammalia > Artiodactyla > Bovidae > Redunca > Redunca redunca. The sequence continues at coordinate 116,186 of SJYQ01000816.1, forward strand.
TCCTTTAGAATATTTATTGACAAGAGGAGTTAATAATAAGAAAGAAAAACTACACAGAGCTTATAAAATCTCCTACTTTCAATACATTCAATTATTGTACTCTATCATGGCTAAAAGATGATGTTTTATAATGTCAGCACTTCTAGAGATTGCCCAAGACTGGAATCACCAGAGATAATGCTCTAGAGATTCAAAGTCACACCACCACATGTTCTGGAAATCCTGACTCAGTAGAGGGGATGAGATTGGGAAGTGGATATTTTTTTAGAAAGTTCTGAAAATGTTGGCTCTGATGTACAGTTGGGCTCAACCGTTTGGGCCTTGCCTCTTGCTAGCAAAAATTAAGAGCCAAAACCCACCTAACCAAGGTTGTTCAGTAAGAAAATTAAGTAGTTTTACTTCTTCAACAAAGCACTTCAGGTAGCTTGGAAAATCTGTTTGGAGAGATACTCAGCAAAGTAGTTACGTATAGTGACCAGTGAAATGATGCTTGCTACGATGTGTAGGTGTGCCTAACACACGTTGTTTTGTTAATTTAGAGAGCAGTAAGTGGTTGGGTTACTGCTTGGGTAGGTCATTGCTCCCCACCCCCTGAGTGTCAGTTTCCTCAGCTCTTGGGATGAGGTTGCTTTTCTGACACCAACCAACAATGATTCTAGGACTTGATGATACCGTACTCTTTTAATGATGGAAAAATGCAAGTTAGTGACTCCATTTACCCAGGCAAAGACTGGAAGGAAGTCAGGGGAAGATTTTGAAGAGAATATGCCTCAAGAAGAAGGAGGAGGATGAAGAGGTGAAGGCAGAGGAGAAGAAAGAGGAGGAAGAAGAGAGAAAGGAATACGCTAACAATATATTAAGCTCTAACTATGCGCCAGATCCAGCAGTAAGCACTTTGCTGAAGTTAATTTTAATCTTCATGTAGATCCTAAGAAGGCTTCCCTGGTGGCTCAGCTGGTAAAGAATCTGCCTGCAATGCAGGAGACCTGGGTTCGATTCCTAGGTTGGGAAGATCCCCTGGAGAAGGGAACAGCTGCCCACTCCAGTATTCTGGCCTGGAGAATTCCATAGACTGTGTAGTCCAGGGGGTCACAAAGAGTCGGACACGACTGAGCGACTTCACTTCACTTCACTTCGGATCCTAAAAGGTTAGGTAGACCTATAAAATGAGAAAACCCAGGTGTCGTGAGGTTCACCTATGTTCCTAAGGACGTATGCTAATGAGTGACAGAGGGGTAGGAAGGATGGCTCTGATGAACCGCATTATGCTTTGGCATCAAAAATACACAGCGTGTGACAGTGGGTTGGATTCAGTGGACGACTAGAGGCCCTGCCCTGTGCTTTCTTCGGATGATGACACCGCTTATTTTGAAGGAAATTCACAATCACTTTTTTCTGAGTTTCTCCTCTTGCCCCCTCCCCTTTAATACCTCAGAACTCTGGGAGATGATAAGGTCTGAAAGCCGGGTCTTGTTTGAAGTTTACCAACTTGGTTTTGGATATCAGTCTTTTTATAGCGCACCTTGCTGCCAAATGGCTTAAATTGTTTTCTTTCCGTCTGTGACATATTACTCACTGTAGTTGATCAAGAGCTTGTTAAGTTTGACAACTTTCCTTTTGATAATTATATTGAAATTATGGTTCCAACAATTGAAGAAGTCAAGGCATTAAATTACATGAGCACCATGAAAGAGGAAAAAATATAATTAGAGGACTACCCTTCTATTGTCCCTTTATTTTCAAGTTCTGTGGAAATAGGATCCCTGCTGTTTGCAGTTTCTGGCTATCTTTATCCCCCTCATTATAAATTCCTCTTACCCCTCTCCTCTTAATCAGCCCCAGTGTCATGTATTTGGAACCCTGGTTTTATTGCACATTTCACTGTGGAGTCTAGGTGAGGACTTAGCCAGTAGCCAAGGTCAAGGGTATACCTCACGAACATCACAGCTACATCTCACATACAGTTTATGCAACTGTTACACTCCAGTGTCAGAGTTCATTGAGAATTTCCATAAATCTGATGGGTAATGTGCCAAATGAGATTAGAGAGGGCTTCCTGTGATCACGGTCAAATGAAAATATCTCACGTTAATTTCCTAGTACAAGCTTGAGGCAGGTAGTTAATACTTTTTATGAAGAGCTAGAGACATGCATAGGGAAATACCCAAGCTGTTGTCTAAACAGAAGGATGAAGCATGTAAAATTCCTAATAGAGGAAAATGTAGACGCTGGCATTTACAGAGTTTTACTGGTAGGTTTGAGTCTTTTCCCCTGTGTTTTCTACATTATCTGTTGACTCTTACCCTAATTCCTACCTTTAAACACATTTTTCACTTAAATCAATTTGATAGGTTGCATTTATATGTTTAGATGTCAACATATTCTTCAAGTTATTTTGCTGCAAAATAGAAAACCAAGAAGGGCAAAAGTACATGAGCAAATTGAGGGCTGTTTACAGATTTAATCTCTAACTACTTATCCATACACGCATTTTTCTTTTAAGCCTTGACCTGAATCAACCCAATTTAGAAAAGTGCATTTTAAACCATCCGTCTTGGAACTGATACAAAAACATTGGCTCACTTATATTTGAAAATAAAACAACATTAATATTTTAAGGTAATTGTAAGGAGAGGACTTAAGAAAACAGACCTGTCAGCCATCTCTGGCCTTCTGGTCACCCAACACCGCTGAGCCCATGAAGCCTTAGTTTTAGTCTTCTGTCTTCATTCAGTATGCTGGGAAACACCCAAATGTAAATACAATTCAAATAATAAATGCAGGAAATTGAAGCATCTATTATTGATGATCAGGGGTTGTTTGTATTACAGAAATTTAATTCAATCATGCGTTTATTGAGCACCTACCCTGTTCCTCACAAGGCCTCTGGGATTACTGACGCTGGGGAGAATCCTGAGAAGAATCAGATCTCTTGTGCTGAAAGCTGTAAAATCTCATTAGGGAGACAATATCTTCATGAGAAACAAGTTAGTAAACAATATGAGAGGGCACATGACTCAATAATGAAATGGCAAATACAGGCAGACCTGCTATAGATCAAAACCAGAAGAGTCAGTGGAGCTCAATGTCCTTGGAGAATGAAGCTTTAGGATGGCTTTGGAGGAAGGGATAGGATTTGGGCAAGAAAAGGGAAAAAGACAAAGGCACTTTAGGTGGTGAGAATAACATGGGATCAAGGGGCAATGGGCCTAGTTTGTTCAAGATTTCGAGATTTGTATAAGGAACATAACACGGAAGGAGGAGACCCCGGTTCCTGCCTAGCTCTGACGCTTTCAGCCTGTAAGAACATAAAAAAATTAACCTATTTCTTTTGTCACTAAAATGAGAGCATCAGAGCAGTGTCTTCCAGGTTCTTCACAGCTCTAAAACTCAGTGAGCCTTGATGCTAAGTGGTTCTGATTTGAGATCTGGAACCAGAGAGAACTAGTTCTGGCTTTAACTAAATGTGAGAACTAGTTTTCTAAACACTTAAATTCTCAGTTGACTTAGCTATACAGTGGAAACAACAATGGCCTGACAGTGGGAAAAAGTGAATACACTTGGTGCCTAGTACGAGTTAGTGAGTTGCAAAGGAATTTTTTTTACAAAGGAGGTCTAGCTGGAGCAGTTTCCTACCCTCCAGCCCCACCCGCCAAAGGATATATGATTAGCAGTGAAACCTAGGTAAGAGGTATTCAGTTGATTCTGGAATTTCATTGTAGGGTGCAAGAGATTATTTCTAGAAGAGAGTTATTGTCCTTGGAGATCTGATTCCATTCAGCTGGGTGAGCAGCTCACACATATAAGTCAATTCACCCACAGTAGGATTAGAAATTTCTCTTTTGGCTGCCGAGAATCTCTGGATCCTCTCGTCATACACCTGCATATTTTTTAGATATCTTCTAAAACTTAGAACTGGACATGGAAAACAGACTGGTTCCAATTAGGAAAAGGAGTACGTCAAGGCTGTATATTGTCACCCCGCTTATTTAACTTTCAGTACATCATGAGAAATGCTGGGCTGGAAGAAGCACAAGCTGGAATCAAGATTGCCGGGAGAAATATCAATAACCTCAGATATGCAGATGACACCACCCTTATGGCAAAAAGTGAAGAGGAACTAAAGAGCCTCTTGATGAAAGTGAAAGAGGAGAGTGAAAAAGTTGGCTTAAAGCTCAACATTCAGAAAACGAAGATCATGGCATCTGGTCCCATCACTTCATGGGAAATAGATGGGGAAACAGTGGAAACAGTGTCAGACTTTAGTTTTTGTGGCTCCAAATTCACTGTGGATGGTGATTACAGCCATGAAATTAAAAGATGCTTACTCCTTGGAAGGAAAGTTATGACCAACCTAGATAGCATATTCAAAAGCAGGGACATTACTTTACCAACAAAGGTCCGTCTAGTCAGGGCTATGGTTTTTCCAGTGGTCATGTATAGATGTGAGAGTTGGACTGTGAAGAAAGCTGAGCGCCGAAGAGTTGATGCTTTTGAACTGTGGTGTTGGAGAAGACTTTTGAAAGTCCCTTGGCATGCAAGGAGATCCAACCAGTCCATCCTAAAGGAGACCAATCCTGGGTGTTCATTGGAAGGACTGTTGCTGAGGCTTAAACTCCAATACTTTGGCCACCTCATGCAAAGAGTTGACTCATTGAAAAAGACACTGATGCTGGGAGAGATTGGGGACAGGAGGAGAAGGGGATGACAGAGGATGAGATGGTTGGATGGCATCACTGACTCGATGCACACGAGTTTGGGTGAACTCCAGGAGTTGGTGATAGACAGGGAGGCCTGGCGTGCTGCGGTTCATGGGGTTGCAAAGAGTCGGACATGACTGAGCGACTGAACTGAACTGAACTGAACTGGACTAGGAATTTGGAGTTGATCCAATAGGAAATGACGGCTCATGACAAACTAACAGTAGGAGGTGTGAAAAAGGAAGTGAAGCTTTAGGCAGATTAATCTAGGGGCAGGATTCATGGATTTGAGTTGGGGGAACATTAAGCTGTGGAAGTCTGGGTGTGATATACCAGAGGTGGGATGTAGTATTGAAGAGCGAGGTTTAATCAGAGAGAGGTGACAGAGAACTTGAGGACTCTTCAGGTGATGGGGAGGAACAAAATACTTATGATTCTGAGCTCTGGCGGCCTGGGGAGTGGTGAGGGTGGGCTTAGACAGGGAAGGTTTAGGACCATGCTATCTCAGGCAGGACGGGGGAGGAAGCAAACTTAGATGTGAAACTACAGAATTTCAGGTAATGGCTGGCATATCGATTGCCTACAAGTTGCTAAGAATATGGAATTGACTAATCCCATTGATTGTGAAGGCTAGCCATAGCAGGCCCAGGCCTCTGTGTACCGATGTTCAGGGAAGCCATGAGAAGGGATGACAGTAGAGAGCTGTGTTATGCAAGCTGGCTACATGCAGTGGTCCCCTGAGTAGTGTTGAAAATACTGATGCTTGGTTTCCTCCCTGCATGGTTCCAATATAATTGGTCTGGGTTCAGTCTGGGCATGCGGATTTCTAGACCCCCATGGGTGTAGAGAGAAACACAGTTGAAGATCTCAGTACACTCTGGAGAGTGAGAAGCCTCTGAAGAACATTTGCTCATTACCTGCTTATTACTGGGCGTGGCGTTGCATCAATATTCTCTTTTATAGTATTTACAACTGTTCTCTGGGGGAAGGACTCACTAACTCCTGCTTGAGATTCTGCAAGGAGGTGGAACTCAAGAAGTCTTGTGAGCTCTGACTCTCCAATCATTGTTTTTAAGGGAATAAAAAGAAAATTAAAAATAGATGCCTCACGTGTCCAGGTCCTACTAATAGCACACTTCAACCGTCTGAAAGCAAGAATCTAAATTTAATGTAATGTGACAACATATATAAAAAATCCTAAATCTGCTTAGTTCTTTGCCTCACTCTTTCTTCAAAACTTTTCATGGTCTCACTTAGAACCTATATGTTTTAATTTACATCTTGTTCTGATCAGCTTAGCAATCTGAGTAAATAAAAAATAATTTCAGAAGTGGAGGGCCTATATAAAACTAGATGATAGTCAGTAAGCCAAGAAATTTCATGGCAAATAGATGGGGAAACAATGGAAACAGTGAGAGACTTTATTTTCTTGGGCTCCAAAATCACTGCAGATGGCGACTGCAGTCATGAAATTAAAAGATGCTTGTTCCTTGGAAGAAAAGCTATGAATAACCTAGACAACATATTAAAAAGCAGAGATGTTACTTTGCTGACAAAGGTCCATCTAGTCAAAGCTATGTTTTTTCCAGTAGTCATATATGGATGTGAGGGTTGGACCATAAGGAAAGCTGGGTGCCGAAGAACTGATGCTTTTGAGCTGTGGTTTTGGAGAAGACTCTTGAGAATCCCTTGGACTGAAAGAAGCTCAAACCAGTCAATCCTAAAGGAAATCAGTCCTGAATATTTATTGAAAGGACTGCTACTGAAGCTGAAATTCCAATAGTTTGGCCACCTGATCTGAAGAACTGACTCGTTGGAAAAGGCCCTGATGCTGGGAAAGATTGAAGGCGGGAGGAGAAGGGGATAACAGAGAATGAGATGGTTGGATGGCATCACTGACTCGATGGACATGAGTTTGAGCAAGCTCTGGGAGTTGGTGATGGACAGGGAAGCCTGGCATGCTGCAGTCCATGGGGTCGCAAAGAGTTGGATGTTACTGAGCGACTGAAATGAACTGAACTGAAGCCGAGAAAAGGCTTTGAAGTAGAAAGGTGACATTTATTGAGTTCCTATTGTGTGCCAGGCACTGTGAGAGATGCTTCACACACCTCCTTGTTTAGTTCTTTATGAGGTCTATTGTCTTCCCTCTGAATCCAGTCTTCCTTCGGGATACCCCTGGGATGTGGGTTTTGAGGCAGTAGGACACGGCTTCCCGCTAAGAATGCCGAGAGGAGACAGTCTGCTTTCCCCAGTCTCCATCCACGGGTGGTCTTCTACTGTGGGAGGAGTGATGGGATGGCAGACAGGCAACCGGAGACTGCACTGAGGCCCCAGTTGTGGTGTAGGGCTTCTTGGGTGGCAGAGTGGTAAAAAATCTGCCTGCTGATGAAGGAGATGCAAGAGACACAAGAGACGCAGGTTTAACCTGTGGACTGGAAGTAGGCAACCCACTTCAGTACTCTTGCCTGGAGACTCTCATGGACAGAGGGGCCTGGCAGGCTGCAGTCCATGGGGTCTCAAAGAGTTGGACATGACTGAGCGACTGAGGACCCATGTACACAGTGGTGTGTCCTGTGAAGTCTTCTGATTGTACAGCCTGGGGCATGACTTCTCCTGTGTTTTCTGTTGCCTGACTTCTTGGTTCCCCCTCATTTACTTGGCCTGCTTTTCCATAATTCCCTTCAATTCCATGAGTTACCTGATATCTTTCCAAAGATACCATGCTGCTGCTGCTAAGTTGCTTCAGTCATGTCCGACTCTGTGCCACCCCATAGACGGCAGCCAACCGGGCTCCCCCGTCCCTGGGATTCTCCAGGCAAGAACACTGGAGTGGGATGCCATTTCCTTCTCCAATGCATGAAAGTAAAAAGCGAAAGTCAAGTCACTCAGTCATGTTTGACTCTTCGAGACCCCATGGACTGCAGCCTACCAGGCTCCTCCACCCATGGGATTTTCCAGGCAAGAGTACTGGAGTGGGGTGCCATTGCCTTCTCCGAAAGATACCATAGATACAAGCAGAAATGCTCAGGATATCTCTGCAAGGCTTATGTCTCTTCTTAGAAATGTCTCTATGTCTTTTCTTAGAAAGGAGGAAACAACTTGCCCAAGATCACAGAGTTAGAGAGTTGCAGAGCTAAGGTCTCCAACCAGATGTTTTTTGCATAAGCCGTTGTAAGGAATGAACATCCCTAAACCTTTACACCTCATGCGAAGTGTTGGCTCATTGGGAAAGACCCTGATGCTGGGAAGGATTGGGGGCAGGAGGAGAAGGGGACAACAAAGGATGAGATGGCTGGATGGCATCACCAACTCAATGGACATGGGTTTGGGTGGACTCCGGGAGTTGCTGATGGACAAGGAGGCCTGGTGTGCTGCGATTCTTGGAGTCACAAAGAGCTGAATGACTGAACTGAACTGAACCAAAACCTTTACAAATCCTGAGGACTTCACTGGGCTTCCCTAGTGGCTCAGTGGTAAAGAATTAGCTTGCAGTGCAAGCGATGCAGGAAACAGATCCCCTGGAGAAGGGAATGGAAACCCACTCCAGTATTCTTCCTGGAAAATCCCCATGGACAGAGGAGCTTGGTGGGCTCCTCTAAGGGGTTGCAAAGAGCTGAACATGACTGAAGCAGCTGAACATGCATGTACAAGGACTTCATTATATCGTCTCAGACATTAAGAATGAGGTTCCTTTGACCTCGAGGTACTGCTAAATAATAATCTGTTTATTTTAGAGAAAAGAAAGAGGTTTACCATATATTTTAAGTGACAGAATTGAAACCTGTTTTAAAAGATTTTTCTTTTTAAATTGCATCGAAAGATGAATTATTTGCACACTTACAGGGAAATCTTTCAATCATCTGGAAAATCCTCTTATGCAGAACACCTTGATGGAGAACTACAGTTTTTTCATCTCATGCATAAAAAAAGAGAAAGGGGTCTCGAGCGTGTGGAAGCTGGGAAGTTCCATGTGCTGGCTGAGAGGAGGTGTGTGCGCAAGGAGGGGAGACGCAAGTGGTCCCCTGTCATTCTGCGCGCCGGCTTTCAGGCAGCTCTAGAGGCGTGTGTCGCGCTCCTGAAACCCTCAGATGGTGATTATGACCGATTACGCAAGATGCCATGTTCCCTAATCATATCACTTACATCGCTGTGAACAGCGGTGACAAGGGTTTGAAGGGAGGAGATCACAGCGGTCTAATAACAAGAATAAAATCAGACAAACCAGACAGAGCTTCAGCCAGGAGATCGCACAGCGGCCAGGGTGGGGTCTTGGCGTGATGGGGTTCTGCCCTCTTTCTAACCCAGCTTAACCCCCGGCCATCCTCTTGTTTCCAGAGCCCCGTGATTACATCATGACGGGCGCTGGGCAGGTGTGGCTCATACACTGGGTTCATTTATTTATTGTATTAGCTCCCTGCTCTGTGAAGTGATCATTGTCACTGGGGTAACTTTGGAGTCTGTTGCCACCAGAATTGAAACAGCTCTTGTGAATCAAAGACAAGTGCCATGGACATACCCCTCCTGGCGCTTCTCTGAAGCGGCCCTCAGCTTAAGACACCACCTCTCCATTCAGCCACTCCGTTTTTAATCTGCCTTCAAAGAGAAAGCCAACTGTCTTGAATTAAACACAAAATGGTTCTTGAAGGCGTGTGTGATGAAAGTGATTAAATAATTAACTCAAACAAAGGTGACTTTTGAGTCAGGTTGGGGGGTCAGGAAAAAAAGAAAAAGTCTTGATTTGAAGCAGCATTTACTTGGCATGCTATGGAGAAAAATATTTAACATGATATGAAATGACCATGCTGGAGAATATTAACCTGTCTCCTTTGCTTCCGTTGCTCCAGGCACATTGGCCTCTTACTGATCCTTGAACAGACCAAGGCTATTTCCCTCTACCTCGGGGACTTTGGACTTTCTCTTCTTTTTGCTGGAAGACTCCTCTCCCTGATATTGATCTGGGTCTTGCTTTTCAGGCATGTAGGGCTTAGGTCCTCAGAGAGACCCTTTCTGACTGTTCTAGCTGTAAAATTGTTCCCTTCCCCCAACTTCTGTGTTTAACCTGTACTCTTTTTTTTATTTCTTTGTGATCGTTATTATCGCCTGGCATTCAGCGACATGTCAGTTCTTTGTTTCACTGTGTCTTCTGCACCAGAATGGAAGGTCCATGAGGACAGTATTTTATCTGTTTCCCCCCCTGCAGTATCCCTAACAACTAGAACAGTGTCTAAAGCCACAATTAAATAGTTGTTCAATCTTCTCTAAGATTAAAAGGAGCTGTCCAAAATGCTCTAAGCAATGAAAGGCGCTACACATGCTTCTAAGTGTTAACTTGTCCCCTAGAAATACAAAGTCAGATTTAGGCACAGACTAAATTCTTAAAACACAAAATGGAATGAAACTAATGCTTTCCCCTGGCTGCTTTCCGTGCTTTGAAACAAACCATTGGCCTTTTGAGCTTCCTACTCTAAAAAGTCAAGGATGTTTATCAGAAGGCATGTATGGCTTCCATTCTGTGATGAAATATGTCCCAGGAGAAGCCTACCTCCCCTTGTGCTTTGCTGGGTGTGCTATCTGGTTTATAGCAAGTTAGCTGAAGTAGACGTATCTTGAGCCAATGTTGTAAGTGTAAGTGACAGTCAGTCTGATGAAGACTAAATTGTGCATGTGAGCCTAGCTATACCTGTCTGTCTGGATGCACTGGATACAATTGTTTGATAAGCCCTTGACCCTTCACCTGTCCAAAGCAGTACGTGTATAAGTGGGTTTGTAATGGTAATTCTTCTGAACATCTCAATATACTTTCCCAATCTATGCTGTCTCTAGACAACCTGTCAACTTTTTCCAAGAGCCTAATCCTGATGATAAAACCCACTGTCTCTAAGTTCTCTTAAATCAGATAATCTGACCAGTTAGATGAAGCTGAGTTGTAAAGTAAGAAAACATTTTTCCCTTAATAAAGTCTTATTAGTGATTTTATTCATGATACTAAGCATCAGAACAAGCAATGAAAAAAATTCAAACAGTAATTGTGTGCAGGAATTAACAGCCCATAGAAAAGTGAAAATGAAGTTTGATCTTTCAAAGCTGCTGCCATAATTTGAGTGGACTTAAATGTAAAGCACTCTTGGAGAAGCAGGAAGTTTGGACCAGGCAGAAAAGAACATGGGTGTAAATGCAGAATGTCTGAAGGGCATGAGTTCTGGCCTTCAGGGCAGAAGGCAGGTAAAGCCAGGCTTAGAGTCAGGGCGCTAGTCACCAGGAAGAGCGTGCGAGAGAGGCTCTCATTCCATAGACAGCAAGACAGAGGAGCTATCGCTGCAAACAGTGTGGGTGAGGTTGGAAAGTGTGAGCTGAAGCCACACAGGTAGAAAATGACCATGTCTGCCTCATGATAAACCTGGGTTCTTGGCAATAGGATCATTTTAGTCTGTCGGGACCCAATTAATTAAAAATGAAGGTAATGCACGCCTAGATAAACTCTATGAATCAAAATAGCTGTTTCAGTTGGAACTATGGGTAATTATTTCCTTTGAAAATTTAAAATGTTTAGTAAATATTTGTGATTTTTTTTAGTGTAGGATGATATAGGATAACTCAATAATTACGCTTAGGCATTATGGCATGGTTATAACTACAAACACAATGGGGGAAAAGCATTAGGAATTTCAAGATCAATGAATAAGATTCATTTTAAAGTCTTCTGTCTTTTCGAGAATTCATATGGTAATAGTGTGGTTGGAAGGGACCAGAAATTGTATAAATGTTATGATATATAGAGATATAATTGCTGTCAATGTAAGTAATGTGGCTTTGCTGAGTAAAATAAGATGATTGCTTAGGGTTTCCAAAACCCTCTAAAATTGCTTCTCTACCACATGTAACCACATGTGGTATAAATAAAATGTGAGTCAAAGGAATGAGGAAAGATAAACATATAATTAAAAACAGCTCGGTAGATACTTGGGCTCATTCATTTCAATGATGGCATCTGCAGTTTATGGAGCGGTTATAGACCCACAATATATTGGCGTTGACTATATGCCATAAAACACATCAATGCAGCTTGGGCCTAAATTATTATACACAAACAATAAATCCATCCATTAACAGAATAAATATGATAAGTGTTGATAATGTTGGGAAGTGGCAGAATGAGATCCTTAAGTAAATAGCTATGTGTTCCTAAGAAACAAAGATTACTTTAGCTTTTAGTGCCGCCCATGACTTCCGTTCTGTTATCTGTAGTTTGAATTAAAACAAAGATTATGGCCTTGAAAGCATCTATGCTGATTACTGTTTGTGAATCTAATAAAAGACATCAGTCCAACCATTTATTTGTGAAAATGAAATCTTCATATGTTGAAGGTCGCTTTTAGTTAAAGTTATATAATAAGCAAAAGTCAAGGTTCCTTTGCCATTAAAACGGCTCGTGGAGCAAATCTTTGGTATTCTACCCTTAACCTTGAATAGTGTTCTGTGTGTTGTAAGAAAGAGAGTAAATGCTCGCCACGGAGTCAGCATGGCTTTCGAGTTTTTTCCTAGGAAATGGTTACCCAGATGGAAAACCTCTGCACAAACATTGTTAAATGAAATAGTCTGACAAAATATACCTGAATATGGATTAAGAATTAGTTTTTCATCAACCATAGTGCCATTTTGTCCTCTAAGAAATGGAAAGTTTTTGTCAGGCACTAGAATTAATAAATGTTTGCAGGTGGATTGTCAGGGGAATACTGACAATGCTATATTATATACTAGTGGTGTAAAGAAAATATGTAGGTATCATATTCTTCAGGGTGGAAAGGGAGCAAGCAAGTATGTAAAAATATTATCAAAGACTTGCCATTTTACAGGTTGTTATTTTAGATAATTGGCATTTTATTCTACATGACTGTAAAGTTTTATTTTTTAAATTAAAATATAGTGATTTACAATATTCTGTTACTCTCTGCCTACAGAAAAGTGATTCAGTTGCATGTATCTATATTTTTTAGATTATTTTTCTTTGTAGGTTATTACAAGATATTGAGTATAGTTCCCTGTTCTATATAGCAAATCCTTGTTGTTTATCTATTTATGTACAGTATTTTGTGTCTGTTAACCCCATACTCCTGATTTATCCCTTCCCCCACTTTCTCCTTTACCAATCATGTTTGTTTTCTGTATCTGTGAGTCTGTTTCTGTTTTGTATATAGATTAACTTGTATACTTTTTCAGATTCCACATATAAGTGATATCTTATTATCTTTCTCTACCTCACTTACTCCCCTAAGTGTCATTTACTCTAGTTCTATCCAGGATGTGGCAAATGGCAATATTTGCTTCTTTCCTCATGACTGAATAATGTTCCATCCCATATATATATCATATCTTCTTAAGCCAATTATCTGTTGGTGGGCACTTGGGTTGTTTCCATGTCTTGGATACTGTAAACTACTGCTATGAACATTGGGGCATAAGTGTTTTTTCAAATCAGAGTTTTTCTTTTCTTTTCTAGATATATACCCAGGAGTGGGATTGTTGGTTCATATGGTAGCTCTAATTTTAGTCTTTAAAGGAACCTTCAATGCAAGCTAGTACAGCCACTATGGAGAACAGTGTGGAGATTCCTTAAAAAACTGGAACTAGAACTGCCTTATGACCCAGCAATCCCACTGCTGGGCATACACACCAAGGAAACCAGAATTGAAAGAGACACGTGTACCCCAATGTTCATCGCAGCACTGTTTATAATAGCCAGGACATGGAAGCAACCTAGATGTCCATTAGCAGACGAATGGTTAAGAAAGCTGGGGTACCTATACACAATGGAGTATTACTCAGCCATTAAAAAGAATACATTTCATTCAGTTCTAATGAGGTGGATAAAACTGGAGCCTATTACACAGAGTGAAGAAAGCCAGAAAGAAAAATACCAATGCAGTATACTAAGGCATATATATGGAATTTGGAAAGATGGTAATGATAACCCTGTATGCAAGACAGCAAAAGAGACACGGATGTATAGAACAGTCTTTTGGACTCTGTGGGAGAGGGAGAGGGTGGGATGATTTGGGAGAATGGCATTGAAACATGTATAATATCATATATGAAATGAATCTCCAGTCCAGGTTCGATGCATGATACTGGATGCTTGGGGCTGGTGCACTGGGATGACCCAGAGGGATGGTATGGGGAGGGAGGTGGGAGGGGGGTTCAGGATGGGGAACACTTGTACACCCGTGGCAGATTCATGTTGATGTATGGCAAAACCAATAAAATATTGTAATTAGCCTCCAATTAAAAGAAATAAATTTATATTAAAAAATAAATAAAGGAACCTTCATACTGCTTTCCATAGTGGCTTCACCAACTTACATTCCTACTAACAGTGTAGGAGGGTTCCCTTTTCTCTACATCCTCTCCAGTATTTATTATTTGTAGGCTTTTTATGATAGCCATTCTGACTCATGTAAGGTAATACCTCATTGTAGTTTTGATCTGCATTTCTCTAATTATTAGTGATGTTGAGCATCTTTTCATGTGCCCATTGGACATCTGTGTTTCTTTTTGAGAAATGTCTGTACGTTATTGTACATATTTTGATGGTGTTGTTTGCTTTTTTGATGTTGAGTTGTATATGATGTTTCTATATTTTTGATATTAACACCCCATTGGTCATATCATTTATAAATATTTCCTCTCCTGTCCCATAGGTTCTCAATGGATGTAAAGGTTTAATTTCAAAAGTATGAATGCATGTATGGGGTGGTTTAGTCGCTGTCTTTTTTTTTTCCTTTGAAGACTTTTTAGTCAGCTCTATAAAAATATAATTTACACTCAATAAAATCACTGATTTTTAAGAGATGAGTCTTGAGAAATGCATACAGTCCTGTGACCATCACCATAATCATGATATATGATATTTCCTTTATACCAAAATGTTACTTCATGCTCCAGTGTCATTAATTTACTCCCCTTCTACTCCCCTTCTGGCAACCACAGATACTTGCTTTCTGTCACTAAAGTTTTGCCTTTGCTAGAATTTCATGTAAATGGAATCATACTATGTACAGTCCTTTCTATACAGCTTTTCCCACTCATTTAATGCTTTTGAGATTAATCCATGATGTTTTGTATATTGGTCATTTTTCTTTCTATTGCTGAGCAATATTTCATTGTGTAGATGCACGAAAGTTTATTTATCCATTCACCAACTGATGAGTACCTGGGTGTGGAAGTTTGTGTTCATTCTCTTGGAATAATACCAAAGAAGATGATTGCTGGCTCATAAGGTAGGTTTATATGTAACTTTAAAAGAAACTGCCAAACTCTTTCCCAGAGTGGCTGTATCATTTTTATCTTCCGCCAGCAAGGTAAGATTCTTCCAGTTCTTTCACATACTTGCCAACACTCGCTATTATTTAATATTGTGGTTGTTCAGTCGCTCAGTTGTGTCTGACTCTGCAATCCCACGGACTGCAGAACATCAGCCTTCCCTGTCCTCACTATATCCTGGAGCTTGCTCAAACTCATGTGAACCATCTCATCCTCTACCACCTCCATCTCCTCCTGCCCTCAGTCTTTTCCAGCATCAGGGTCTTTTCCAACGTGTCAGCTCTTCACATCAGGTGGCCAAAGTATCTTCAGTTTCAGCATCAGTCCTTCAATGAATATTAAGGGCTGAGTTCCTTTAGATGGACTGGTTTGATCTCTTTGCTGTCCAAGGGACCTTCCAACAGTTTTCTGCAACACCACGTTTCGAAAGCATCAATTCTTTGGCACCCAGCTTTCTTTATGGTCTAACTTTCACCTTCATACAAGAATACTGGAAAAACCAAAGCTTTGACTATTCAGACCTTTTTCAGCAAAGCGATGTCTCTGATTTGTAATATGCTGTCTTATGCTTGCAATAGCTTTTCTTCCAAGGAGCAAGTGTTTTTTAACTCCATGGCTGCAGTCACCGTCCACAGTGATTCTGGAACCCACGAAAATAAAGTCTGTCACTGTTTCCGCTTTTTCCATGTCTATTTGCCATGAAGTCATGGGACCGGATGCCATGATTTTAGTGCCAGAGTATTTAATATTAGTCATTTTAATTTCAGCTATTCTAATGTGTGTGCAGTGGTATGTCACTGGGCTTTTGATTTGCATTTCCCTTAAGACTAATGATGTTGAACATCTTTTCATGTGCTTATTTGTCATCCATATATCTTCTTCAGTTATTTCCCATTTTTTAAAATTATATAGTTTCGCTTCTTCTTATTTTTTCTTTTTTCGCTTCTTATTATTAAGTTGTAAAGGTCTTATACACTTTGGATAAAGTTCTTTGTCAGAGTTGGGTTTTGGACAAACTTTACCCTAGTCTCTGGTTTGCCTTTTGATCTTTGAGAGATTTTTGAAGGGCAACAGGTTAAAAGTTTTTATGAAATCAAATTCATTATTTTTTTCTTTGATAGTTTCTGCTTCCTGTCCTTTAGACTAACCAAATATCGCAAAGAATGTCTCTTATGTTTTCTTCTACAAGTTTGATTTAGCCTTTAGTTTAGGTCTACTACCATCAGCTTTGGGCTTCCCAGGTGGTGCTAGGGTAAAGAACACACCTGCCGATGTGGGAGACCTGGGTTTGATCCCTGAGTCAGGAAGATCCCCTGGGGAAGAGAACGGCAGCCGACTCCAGCATTCTCACCTGGAGAATCCCATGGACAGAGGACCCTGGTTAGCTACAGTCATAGGGTTGCAAAGAGCTGGAGAGGACTGAAGTGATTCAGCACGCATGTACCACCAGTGTGTGCTAATTTAGTTAATTTTGCTAGTATGAGAGAAACACTGAGGTTCATTTTTCACATATGGCTGCCCAGTCGTTTCAATGCAATTTGTTGAGATTATCCATTTTGTAATAAATTGTCTTGGAAAAAGATTTCATGGTATATATCTAGATTTGTTTTTGAACACATTTCTATTCCATTAGACTAGCTTAGTAACTTTATGCCAATATCATACTGTTGTGATTATTGTAGTTTTATAGTAAGTCTTGAGATAGTATTAACATGATTTTAAATTTGTTTTTTCAAAATTGTTTTGGATATTCTTGGTTAAATTTCCATATAAATTTTAGAATGACTTGTCTATTTCTACAAACATATCTTCCTGGATTTTGATAGAGTTTCACTGATGTGTTAATTTAGGGAGAGTGGTATCATAACAAGAATAAGTGTGTGAACATGGTGTGCTGCTTCATTTATTTAGGTATTCTTTAATTTCTCTCATCAAGGTTTTGCACATTTTTTTTTGCATAAAGTTGTCCAAAAGTATCTTATGTGTTTGTGCTTTTTCAGAGATTATGTCTTTTATATTTCTGTTTACAGTTGTTTATTTCTAGAATGTGAAAATATAATTGACTTTTAAAATATTGACCTTGTGGACTTTATCTTTGCTAAACTTGTTATGAGTTCTAGTAGCTTTAAAAATAATTTCTTAGAATATTCATATAAATGATCATGACAAGATTTGCTTTCTTCTTTTTCAGTATATGTGCCTTTTATTATTATTTTTTCTTGCCTTATTGTGCTTGTTAGGACCCCTAGCTGGATTGGGAGTAGCAAGAATGAACATTCATTCTTATTCTTGTTGCAAGGGGGAAATTTTTCTCACCAGTAAGTATGTTAATTGTAGTTTTGTTTTTGTTTTTAGGTTCTCTTTCTCAGTTTGAGGAAGTTTAATGAGTGATGAGTGGATGTTGGATTTTGTCAAATGCATTTTGGCATCTCCTGAGGTAATCATGTGGTTTTTCTTCCCCAAACTGTTATTATGATGAGTTACATCCCTTTTCAAACATTAAACCAATCTTTCATTCCTGGGATCAACCCCACTTAATCCTGATATAGTATCTTATTTTATATATTTCTGGATTTTATTTTCTAAAAAATGTTTGATAAGTTTGTCTTCATGTTCATGAGAGACCCTGGTCTGCAAATATTTTTTTCTTTTAATTTTTGGTCTGGATTTTATACTAATGGCTAAAATCAGGGTCATGATGTTCTCATAAAATGAGCTGGTATGGGTTTTCTCTATTTTCTGGAAATATTTGAATAATCCGCTATTATTTGCTACTTAAATATTTGGTAGAATTCATCAGTGAAGCCATCCGTCTCTGAGTTTGCTGTTTGTTTGTGGGAAAGCTTTTTAATCATAAAATTAATTTTAAAAATAAATATCAAACTATTGACATTATCTAGTTCTTGAGTGAATGAGTTTTGGTAGTTTATAGGGATTCATCCATATTCCAAGTTGTTGGCTATCTTGTCATCAAAGTGTTCATATATTACCTTACTGATATTTTAAAAATTTCTAGGCTTTGTAGTGAGGTCTACTCTTTCATTCCTAATAACAGTAATTTGTGTAGTCTCTTTTTTTTTCTGTTTATTTTGGCTAGAGCTGTTCCTTTTAAGCAAATTAACTTTTCAACAACTAACAGTTTTCCTGCTTCCCATTTTATGGTTATCTTCTTCATCATTTCATTTTTTTTCATTTATTAGGGTTTACTTTAATCTTTTTCTAGTTTCTTAAAGTTTGGTCTTAGATAATTGCTTCTTTTTCTTTTCTATTAATAATATAAGAATATAAGAATTTAATTTAAATATTCTTCAAGCACTGCTTTAATGACATTGCACACAATTTGATATGTTTGGCTCTTATTTTTATTAGCTGTATTTTTTATTTCTAATTTTCATTGCAATTTCTTCTTTGACACTTGGGTTATCTAGAAGCACATTGCTAGACAATTAGATTGTTTTTGAGTTCCCTGTTCCCATGTTGTAGACTGAAAACTGACTGCCTCCTGCCAGTGAGACTGGAACACTGAGAGTGCCTTATCTGTTCCCTTCTTTCAGGCATGGCAGTCCTGGGGTGCTTGTTATTCAGCTTCTGAAAACCACTGCTCCATGTATTTGGTTTGGTTTTCTAATTGTTTAAAATAGGTGAGTATATCCGGTCCCTTTTATACCATCTTGGCCTGAACTGAAAATTCCCTTGGCTGTCTTAAAAAGCAAAACAAGTACACTCTATACAGAAGTATAACACACAGGCAGAATAAGTACCTGTGAGTTTTCAGTTTAGTGGGTTTGCACAGAGTGAAACAAATGTGAAACTGGCGCCCAGATCAGCAATCAGAGCATTGTCCGCACTCCTGCCACCATCTTTGGTTCTAGCCTCACACCTGCCCCAGTGCCAACCATCATCCTGACTTCTAATTATCTATGTAGATTTCATTTTTCCTGTTTTTGAAATTTATATAAATGGGATGTTGAAGTATTTAGTGTTTGGCTGCTTTTGCTAAGTATTATTTTTATTAAACTTTTTTTCTTACATGTATTTGAAGTTTATTCATTATCATTGCTATACAATATTCCTATGCTGATGTATTAATATTGAGATAATTTGCATAAGTGTTGAGTTTTAGCTATGGCTAAATGTACTACCAGAACATTTGAGGTGATGTGTTTTGGTAAACAGGAGATGTGCATTTCTGATGAACACAAACTTAGAAGTCTACTTGCTAGCTCATAGGATATGCACACGTTTATCTTTAATAAATACTACAAAAGGGTTTTCAAAAGTACTACATCCAACTTAATCAGCAGTGTGTAGGATTTCTGGTCATTTGGGAGTCTTTTATTAAAGTCTAAAATGCAAGCTGTCTATATCCTTTGGGAATATATACTCTTGTTCAGAAGACCAGTGAAGAAAGGAAGAACCCCATGTGTTGAACTATGAAATATAAATAGCAGAAACATACACAGTCAAAGCTACATTGGGAAAATGGCATAGCAAAATCTTCACAGAAGAAGTGAAACTTTGAATTGGGGCCTTGAAGGGTGAGATTGTTTTTAGAGGTAAGAGGAAGGTGGCAAAGATTCTAGGCAGAGATCCTGGCTTAAGTAAGCTGGTGGAGATGCAGATGTCTTAGCAAGTCTGTGTGTGTGTGTGTATGGCTCAGCTGTGGTTTGCTCTAGTTCAGCTGTTTCTTGATTCACCATTTTGGATTTCCTCCTGAGTGTCAGGCCTTGTCCCAGATTCAAAGTGGAAAAAGACATGTCATCTCCCTCATGTTACTATCAGTTTACTGAGGAGGCCAATGCGTGTGTCACACCATTCTGTGCAGTGTGGTGACTTAGGTTCTTCAAATGTGACATAAGTCTAGAGAGCAGAAAATCTCCTAAGCCTCTGGTGTGGGTCATAACAATGTCCTAAAGGGGTGAAGGTCAGGCTCAGTTATGTGTCCCCCTTCTCTCCCTAGCATGCTCTCTTCTGCCTCATGTAGCTAGCAAGGTACAAGATGCTCAGCTGATTCCTGCCTCGTCTTCCTCATCACCCCATGAGACCCGGGGGGGCCATCAGTGTTAGCGACTTCTTCCAACAATTGGCATGGACTCGGTGATGTGCTCCAGCTGGTCTTCTCTGGACTCGTCTACAGCTCGCACTCCGGCGTCCTCTGCAGAGTTGTCCCTGAAGTAGAGAAGAGGCTTTCAAATAAGACAGTTGGATGAACAGGCATCAGTATCAGATAAAATCTAGGTTCAAGTTCCAACTGTGATCCTCATGAGCAGTGTCATTTGGCCAAACTCCCTAAGACCTCTGAGCCCCAGATTCCTTGTCTGTAAACGGGGATGTTATTAATCTCATTGGGTTGTTGTGTGGACTGAATGATATCATGCATGATATCATATTAGCATGATGACTGGCACAGAGGAAGCATTTAATACATAGTTTATGATTCTTTTTTTTTTTTTTTTACAAAAACCTAAAATGGTCTAGGTGGTATCAAAATAGATATATGTGTGTGCAGCTCAGTCTGCAGTGTCTGACTCTGCGACCTTGTGGACGGTAGCCTGCCAGGCTCCTCTCTCTATAGGATTTTCCAGGCAAGAATACTGGAGTGGGTTGCCAGTTCCTTCTCCAGGGGATCTTCCCAACCCAGGGATCAAACTCACACCTCCTGTGTCTCCTGCATTAGCAGGTGGGTTCTTGACCACCTGGGAAGCATCAAAAATAGGTAACCAGAAGCAACTGTATGCTGACTTTCCTCCACATCTCACCCATGGAAGTTTGCAGAAGAAAGGTGGGTCACCTGCTAATAACTGGGAAAATTCAAAAGATGTAATTATGAGTAAGAAGTCTTGGCTATGTCAGTTCAGTTCAGTCGCTCAGTCGTGTCTGACTCTTTGCGACCCCATGAATCGCGCACTCCAGGCCTCCCTGTCCATCACCAACTCCCGGAGTTCACTCAGACTCACGTCCATCGAGTCAGTGATGCAATCCAGCCATCTGATCCTCTGTCGTCCCCTTCTCCTCCTGCCCCCAATCCCTCCCAGCATCAAAGTCTTTTCCAATGAATCAACTCTTGGCATAAGGTGGCCAAAGGACTGGAGTTTCAGCTTTAGCATCATTCCTTCCAAAGAAATCCCAGGGCTGATCTCCTTTAGAATGGACTGGTTGGATCCCCTTGCAGTCCAAGGGACTCTCAAGAGTCTTCTCCAACACCACAGTTCAAAAGCATCAATTCTTCGGCGCTCAGCCTTCTTCACAGTCCAACTCTCACATCCATCCATGACCACTGGAAAAACCATAGCCTTGACTAGACGGACCTTAGTCGGCAAAGTAATGTCTCTGCTTTTGAATATACTCTCTAGGTTGGTCATAACTTTTCTTCCAAGGAGTAAGCATCTTTTAATTTCATGGCTGCAGTCACCATCTGCAGTGATTTTGGAGCCAAAAAAATAAAGTCTGACACTGTTTCCACTGTTTCCCCATCTATTTCCCATGAAGTGATGAGACCGGATGCCATGATCTTCGTTTTCTGAATGTTGAGCTTTAAGCCAACTTTTTCACTCTCCTCTTTCACTTTCATCAAGAGCCAGGGACCACAAAATCACCTTAATTTCTAAAATGAGAAACCTAAAACAGAATTGGTTGAAGACAAAATGTATTGGCTGGGTGAAAATGGAATCGTCATTCAGATCATTCAGAATGAATCTTCATTCAGAATCTTCATACAGAATTCACCTGGCCAACTTGGGGGTCACAGTGGGGGTCCGGTGGAGTCAGATCTATTAGGTAACCAAAGGTCAGATGTTCCAAATCCCAAACTGACACACTAGTCTTGTAATAACAACATGCCTTTGGGTACCCCAGAGTAGAATACTGGAAGTCAAAACTGCCAGAAATGTTCTGTTACTGCATCTACATAGATATTTATTGGGCATATTTATTACCTTTTATGTTATGGAGCTTCTCTGAGGCATCTTATAGTTTTAACTTGGATAAAAGTACAAAGTGACTTCTCATCTAATTTTATTCCAGTATCATTCTTCCTAACAAGTAACTCAGTAAATCTGTTTTTAAGCATCACATATACACAAAATACTTTGAAGAGGCCCTGACTATAGTTCACTGGATTTTTTAAGTTAAAAACAAACCTAAACATGAATGATGACTCCATAGATACTTATTCTCAAAAACCATTAAGGATTATTACCATAAGGTTCAATTTCTGGAATATAGATATCTTTCTTAAATAAAGTGGGCTATATATTTNTAAATAAAGTGGGCTATATATTTAGTCCCTACAGTTTATTTTAGAATAGTATTGTTATAATCTTTTATTCTTTCCCAGAAAGTTCCTATTAGAAAACAGCTATCAGACCAACTGAAGATAAAAATAGACACGATGAACTTCTGAACCTCAAATACTGTAGGCTTCAGGCTAAAAGAAAAGTTTGATGAAAGTAGATTTCCAAAATAGGAAATTTTCCAGGTGCTTGAATTTTCTAGGATAAGAAGGAAATTGTGGAAGTGCTACAGAAATACCAAGCATGAAATAAAGTATTTAGTAGTCTTAAGCATGAAAATAACTCATTTTCCCCTTTGACTCTGGCAAATAAATATAATAGGAGCTGACATTTATTGAGCACGAGGGAGTGTGCTAAAGGCTTGTAGGTGTATTATCTCACTTAGCGCTGACAAAGCTCTAGGAAGTTGGTACTATGATGACTCCCACTTGGCAAGTGAGGAAATGGACTCAGCGAATGTCTAGATCTGGCCATGCTTCCCTATCTGGTCAGCAGCAGAGTACAGACCTGATTCTGGTCTTCCTCACCCCAAATCACCAGGATCCTTAGCAGATGGGGCTGGAGGAGAGACAGCTCCTTTTATGCTTCTTGACTTTCTATTGAGATCCTACTTCTGTTCTTCTTTACTAGTACAACTGACATTCCGGAGGGGATGGGGAAAGGATTCTCTGCTGAAAATCTACATGTTGCCTTCAGAAACACTCTTGGATAAAACCACAGGTTTGTCCAGTTTGATCATTCCCAAGCCACCTCATGCCTCAGTGGAGCCCTAATCCGCAACTAAAGCTACCAGGAAGGATTCAAGTACCACCTCTCATTGGGGTCATAGCATTCTATTTGAAGGAGGGAGCCTGAAAGGCAGAAAACTTTAGTAACATTGGCAAATTAAATACTTGAATGTAGAACACTTTCCTTCCTTTAAAAATCAATGGGCTTCACTTCTGGAAAACATTTTAACAAAATTAATCAGAAATGAAATTTTTATAGAGGGCTGCATGAATGTTGGTATTTGTCAAGACTTACTAATTCTATACCTAAGATTTGTATTTCATTGTATATAAATTTTACCTCAAAGTAAGAAACTTAAAATACAGAAGTCTAATTAGCCATCTGCCTGCTGAATTATTTGAAATGCATTGCATTGTCTGCAATTACTTTGAAAAAAATTTTAAAAACTAGATAGATTGTTGATGAATCAGTTCAGTTCAGTTCAGTCGCTCAGTCGTGTCTGACTCTGTGACCCCCTGGACTGCAGCAAGTCAGGCTTCCCTTGTCTATCACCAACTCCCAGAGTTTACTCAAACTTGTGTCCATTGAGTCGGTGATGCCATCCAACCATCTCATCCTCTGTCTTCCCCTTCTCCTGCCTTCAATCTTTCCCAGCATCAGGGTCTTTTTCAATGAGTCAATTCTTTGCATCAGGTGGCCAAAGTATTGGAGCTTTAGCATCAGTCCTTCCAATGGATATTGAGGACTGATTTCCTTTAGGATTGACTGGCCTGATCTTCTTGTTGATGAATAGAGGATGGTAAATGCATAGATATGTGACAAACAAGTACACTGTATATACAATATTAATGATAGAGTCTAGGCTTAGGTGTATGGATGTTTACTGTAAAATTCTTTCAAAGTTGTTGTATCTTCATTTTTTCAGATTTTTAAAATTAAGATCTATGATTCTTTTTAATTGAAAAAATAGCAGGATATTTTTATGTGATAGGAAGTTTTTATTAAAAAGTTACAAAAGTATATATAAAATTACTAGAAGAAAAAAACACAAAGAAAACTAATGTTTTTAGCATATTAAAAACCAAATGAGATCACAAAGCACATAGTATTTTGAAATGGTTATTTTTACTTCATAGTGGAAAATTCTTAAAGAGATGGGAATACCAGACCACCTTACCTGCCTCCTGAGAAATCTGTATGCAGGTCAAGAGGCCACAGTTAGAACTGGACATGCAACAACAGACTGGTTCCAGATTGGGAAAGGAGTACATCAAAGCTATATATTGTCACTCTGCTGATTTAACTTCTATGCAGAGTACATCAAGTGAAATACCAGGCTGGATGAAGCACAAGCTGGAATCAAGATTGCCGGGAGAAATATCAAGAACCTCAGATACACAGATGATACCACCCTTATGGCAGAAAGCGAAGAAAAACTAAAGAGCCTCTTGATGACAGTGAAAGAAGAGAGTGAAAATGTTGGCTTAAAACTCAACATTCAAAAAAAGAAGATCGTGGCATCTGGTCTCATCACTTCATGGCAAATAGATGGGGAAACAATGGAAACAGTGAGAGACTTTATTTTGGCGGTCTCCAAAATCACTACAGATGGTGACTGCGGTCATGAAATTAAAAGACTCTTGCTCCTTAGAAGAAAAGCTATGATCAACCTAGACAGCATATTGAAAAGCAGAGACATTACTTTGCCCACAAAGCTCCATCTACTCAAAGCTGTGGTTTTTCCAGTAGTCATGTATGGATGTGAGAGTTGGACCATAAAGAAAGCTGAGCACAGAAGAATTGATGCTTTTGAACTATGGTGTTGGAGAAGACTCTTGAGAGTCCCTTGGATAGTAAGGAGATGCAGCCAGTAAAGGAAATCAGTCCTGAAAACTCATTGGAAGGACTGATGCTGAAGCTGTAATTCCAATAGTTTGGCCACCTGATGGGAAGAACTGACTCATTGGAAAAGACCCTGATGCTGAGAAGGATTGGAGGCAGGAGGAGAAGGGGATGACAGAGGATGAGATGGTTGGATGGCATCACCAACTCGATGGACATGAGTTTGAGCGGGCTCCGGAGTTGGTGACGGACAGGGAAGTCTGGTGTGCTGCAGTCCATGGGGTCACATAGAGTTGGACACAACTGACTGACTGAAATGAACTGGTAAGTATTAGTTGCTCAGTTGTGTCCGAGTCTTTGTGACTCCATGGATGGTAGCCCGCCAGGTTCCTCTGTCCATCGAATTCTCCGGACAAGAATATTGGAGTGGGAAGTCATTGCCTTCTCCAGGGTACCTTCCTCATCCAGGGACTGGACCCAGGTCTCCTGCATCGCAGGTGGATTCTTCACCATCTTAGCCATGTGGGAAGCCCATTTCATAGTATATTGTGGACCGGTTTCAATGGCATTTCCTTTTATTTTGCCCATCTTTAAAAATACCCGCATATGACCCAGATCACCACATTATGGTTGCAATAAACAAATACTGTTTTGTTGAGAACCTGCCATGTCTCAGGGCCTGCATTAAGCAGTTCCCACACACTTGCTATTTTCACACTGTCATGAACTTAGATCATTCTCTTTGGCTGGACCATTTCCTTTCATTCTTTAATGGAGCTAGGATTACTATTATAAACAATCATAAATGTGCACAAAAGTTTAACTGTAAGAATATTCATCATAATTTTGTTTTATATGAATAAAAGATAATTTATTTATTTATTTTTGTTTTTGGCTACACCAAACAGCTTGTAGAACTTTCCTGACCAGGGATTGAACCTGTGCCTCCTGCAGTAGAAGAATGGAGTCTTAACCACTGGACTACCAGGGAAGTTCAATAAAAGATATTTTTAGAAATGAATTTTCTAATTAGACAGATAGTTGTGGGAAGCAGGATTGACTCAGAGTTTCTGCAAGCAGCTACTTCCTCTCCTAAATCACAAAGCTGGATTATGGCCATTTGGAGGCTGGGGACACTCTGAGTCCCTTGAAACTCTGTGAAATTCCATTTTAGGGTAAGCAGAGAAGCTTTAAGCACACTTCTGAGGGAGCCTCCTCTTTCCTTTCTACATTAAAGAGGCGTGAATGGAGATTAATACTCCCTAAATGTGTAATGTTGAAAACTTCTGGTTAATTCTTAAAATGAAGCAAGTATCTGCCCTACTGCTTTGTTTAGTATCATTTCGGAAAGAAGGGGGGAATCCTTGGTGTTTCAGCTGGTAAAGAACCCGCCTGCCAGTGCAGGAGATGCAAGAGACGAGGGTTCAATCCCTGAGTAGGTCAGATCCCCTGGAGGAGGGCATGGCAACTCACTCCAG
Source organism: Redunca redunca (assembly GCA_006410935.1). Classification (NCBI taxonomy): domain Eukaryota; kingdom Metazoa; phylum Chordata; class Mammalia; order Artiodactyla; family Bovidae; genus Redunca; species Redunca redunca. The sequence continues at coordinate 142,544 of SJYQ01000816.1, forward strand.
TGTTCTTGCTTGGAGAATCCCATGGACAGAGGAGCCTGGTGGGGTCCAGTCACACAGACAGAAGCACAGCCCTTAAAAATACTTTGCCTTGGGGTTGAAATGGTACTCTCATGATGCCAGCTACTTCTGCAGGTTTCTGATGAATTCTTAGGAAGAAACAAGTATCAGCACAGTTGTTTTCTTCCTTATCATTTCTGAAAGGAATACAATCCTGAGAAATACCTTATCTTCAGGTTGAAGTGGATACTTTTGGACACCAGCTCCCCTGTAGGTGGCCCGATTTCACACAATGTTATTATTTCACCTGTGGTCGAGGCGGATTGGGAGACAGGGAAACCCCATTGTGCTGCAGCCTGCACTTATAACCTGGAGGTCCGCTTTCTTTTTAAAAATTAATTAATTATTATTACTTTGGCCATGCCCTGTGGCATGCAGGATCTTAATTCCCTGATCAGGGATTAAACCCAGGCCCTTGGCAGTGAGAGCGCAGAATCCTAACCTCTGGACTGCCAGGGAATTCCTGGAAGGTCAGCTCTTGCTAGAGTGGTGTATCCATTTTTCCTACCCCCACTCCACCACTGGCAAAAGCGATTTCAAGGATGAAGTATGCTGAAGACTAACATTGAATGGACTCTAGAATGTCACGATATGGAAAGCTATGTCTCTGTGTCCTGAGTGCTGTAGTCACCATGAAGAATGAATTTTTCTACTCCACCAGAGATCATCCATTCCTTTGGCTCAGAGCCTCAGTGAGAAGGGAGACAATAGACTCAATGCAATGAAAATTGGTCAAAATGACTCTCATAATCATACTAAGAGGTTTTTTTTTTCTTTCTAAATTTAATTCTCTCATGAGTATACAGTGGGACTTTCCAGAGTCTGCAAGTTATGTGATATCACATTACATAAAATGCATGAGCAGCCATGTGAATTCAGCCATTTTTTGGTATTAAACTGAAGTTTAAATGGATTTGTTAAAACATAAAACAATCCTACTCTTCTCATTGTTTTTGTTTTGTTTTGCCGAATGTTACCTTTCATTAAAAATGCCTTATTTATGTTAACATATGATGGTTTATCTTGGTTATTCTGATACAGATTTAAAATTAATATTATAAGGACTTCTCAATTTTATTTGCTAATTCTGTAAATATTGTCACATCTAACTTAGNTGAGTTCTTAATTTTTAAGAGTGTAAAGAGGTCATGAGACAAATAATTTGAGTCTTTGATATAATTTTAAAAAGTAGAAATTCACAGCCAAGCTTTTGGTGGATATTGGAGTCATCTTGTCAGATGCCTAGCTTTGGGGTTTCACCTAAGTGATTGTTTCTGTACAATGCATGAACTCCCAGAGGGTGGCATAGACCAGGAAGAGGCATCTAGGGTAATAGACATGAAGGACGCTTCTAATGAGAGCATTTGAGAGCAGCACCTTTACATTCTGAACGATGCAATATGGTGTGTTCACCAAGGCAGTGAGAATGTGAATGCAGGGCCCTGCGAGTGGTATGAAACTACGTTTGACCAGTCTTCCTGAGGTCAGTGGTGGAAGTGATGGTCTCTCAATCATATCCAACTGTTTGTGACCTCATGGACTGTAGCCCACCAGGCTCCTCTGTTCATGGGATTTTCCAGGCAAGAATACTGGAGTGAGTTGCCATTCATCTCTCCAGGGGATCTTCTCGACTCGGGAATCGTACCTGGGTCTCCCGCATTGGAGGCAGATTCTTTACCAGTGGTAGGAAAGGATAGAGGCTTCTCTTCTTCATCCTGGCCTCCTTTTGTCACCCATAATGAGCAGTTCTTACTGGGTTCTTACTCCTTGACTTACTCTTTGAAACTCTGCCATTATCTGGAAAAAAAAAAAAATAGGATCAATCATCTGCCTCAGAGTTTTGTCAAATATGGTGGTCATATTTGACCAGATACTTGCTTCCAGATACTGGTCAATAGAAATCACGCCCTCTGAACCAGTAGAAGGTAATGTTCCAGAGGGCTATTCTAAGACAGCTTCTTTGCTCACGGCTATGTATTTACCTGCTCAGCCATCACTCTGAGACATCTGAGAGTTATCAAAATATGGAAGACTCTGGCTAGATCTCTCCATCTGGGGACTTGCGAGACCTCAGGTATATGAGAATTTCCAAAAGAGCCCTGGCCTTCTTACTTATTCACTGGACAGTCTGAGCATCTTCTCTGGTAAAGAGTGGAGTGAGATGGTGAGAGAGCTATTGCCCAAACTCCAGGCAACAGTCAATGTCAGATGTTACCTATAGCCATTCACACAGCCTCAAACACAATACTATAGTCAACAAATGTTTACTGAGTGCCTACTGTGTTCGAGCCACCATTCTACGTATTGAAAATACAGCCGGGGAGGGGGGAGAAGATGGCGGAGGAATAGGACCAGGAGATTACTTTCTCCCTCACAAATTCCTCAAAAAAACATTTCAACGCCGAGCAAACTCCACAAAACAACTTCTGAATGCTGGCAGAGGACATCAAGCACCCAGAGAAAGCAGATCATTGCCTTCAAAAACAGGTAGGGAAAAAATATAAAAGACGAAAAGAGAGACAAAGGAGGTGGGGAGGGAGCTCCGTCCTGGGTAGGGAAGCCCGACCCGGGAAAGGAACTTTGAGAAGAGAGGTTTCCAAACACCAGGAAACACTCTCCCTGCCGAGTCTGTGGCGAGCCCTGGAAGCACAGAGGGCATCATAACAGGAACGATACATAAATGAATAATTAAAACCGACAGATTACAAGCCCAACAGTGACTTCCCCAGCGGAAGGGCAGCACAGAAACCTGCACCCGCGGGGGGCAGGGCAGGGACGCGCGCGAGGTGCAGGCTGCACAGCTTTATAAGAATCAGGTAGGAACGCCCTGCAAGTAACCAGAACGAACTAACTTGGGCTAGTAAACCAGACTGGGGGACAGCTAACCACACGAAAAGCTCGAACATAGGACACCGCCAGGACCGCCCACAGAACAAAGGACAGAACAGAAGTAGCTGGCTGCAGACCATCCCCCGCCAGGGACAGGCAGCCAGAGCCGTAAGGGCTGAAAAGGGACAATCACAGCCCCGGAGAGACTCTCCCTGCCAAACGGCAAGCAGGCTTCTTTGCTAAAACTTCTGGGGGTGCTGGTCAGCGATACACCCAGAAGACTGAGCAGCAGGGACGAGAAACGTGACGGGTCGCAGAGACTGCGTTCCCCAAACACCTGGGAAACTTGGACTTGGGAAGGGCACGAAACGCAATCCCAACCCAATATGCACCAACGGGAAATAGCTGAGCGCCGAACCTGAGCGGATTAGACTGGGGAGGGGAACGCAGCCGAGAGCCGGCCTCAGACGGTTCCCGGAGGAGCAGCGTGGAGCCCAAGCGGCGTGGTCTGTGAGCCCCCGCCAGCCCCGCGGGAGGCCTGTGCAGCCCCCGCCCGCCGCCGCAAGCAGGGACAGACCCAACGGGGCTGAGGCACCACGTACACACGACAGTGTTATCGGTGTGCAGCATCCCTCCCTCCCCACAGCGAGGTTGAACAGTGAGCCAAAAAAAAAGGGGGTCCACCACCGACCACTCCCCCCTCCCCCCGCCCCGTGCCAGGACGGAAATCTGACACGGAAGAGACCAGCAAAGAGAAGTTAAACAGAGGGAACCGCCTTGAAAGTGACCCCACAAGGCCCAAACCTCCAAAGAAAGGGCCGGATATAATTTTACTATTTTTACAACCATTACACCCCCTGTTTTTTCTTTCCCCCTTTTTTTTCTCCCCCTTTTTTCTTTTTTTTTCTAAATTTTTAAAATTGATAAGCCCTCTATTTCCCCTTTAATTTTTATTTTTAAAGTTTTATTTCTCTTAAAAAAAAAAAAAAAAAACCTACTTTTTAAAGCAAACACCATATATAGTCTATGTGAGGTTGCTGACAGGTTTTTAAATAATTCTTGTGGCTTTGTTTCTTTTTTGTTTGTTTTTTTTTTTTTTTTTTTAAATATTTTTTCCTTCCTCATTTCAATAATATTATATTTATGAAAATCCAACATCTACTCTAGATTTTTAATCCTTGCTTTTGAGTTTTTGCTGTCAATTTTGTTCATTTAAAAACCCAAACTTCACTATCCAGTTTTACTTGAGAGCGAGATTACTGGCTTGACCACCATCTCCTTTGGACTCACCAGGTGGCCTCTGTCTCCTCCCTCCCCCTTCTCTTCTCTACCCAACTCTGTGAATCTCTGTGTGTTCCAGATGGTGGAGAACACTTAGGGAACTGACTACGGGCTGGATCTGTCTCTCTCCTTTACATTTCCCTTTTTGATCCTCCTGGCCACCCCCATCTACTTCCTCCCTCACCTCTTTCCTGTATAACTCCGTGAACATCTATGAGCAGGCCAGACGGTGGAGTGCACATAAGGAAGTGATACTGGCTAGCTTGCTCTCTCCTCTTTCGATCCCACCTCATCTCATTCCAGTCTCCTCTAACAACCTCCGCCCTCTTCTCTTCTCTATGTAACTCGGTGAACCTCTCTGGGTGTCCCTCAATGTGGAGAATCTTTTCATTTTTAACCTAGATGTTTTTTCATCAGCGCTGTATAGACGGAGAAGTCTAGAGGCTACTGTAAAAATAAAACTGAAAACCAGAAGCAGGAGGCTTAAGCCCAAAGCCTGAGAACATCAGAGAACTCCTGAATCCAGGGAACATTAACCAACAGGAACTCATCAAACGCCTCCATACCTACTCTAAAACCAAGCCCTGCCCAAGGGCAAACAAGCTTCAGAGCAAGACATACCACGCAAACTGTCCAGCAACACAGGAACACACCTCTGAGCTTCTATAAACAGGCAGCTCAAAACTACTCCAAAACCATTGACATCTCATAGCCCATTACTGGTCTCTCCAGTGCACTCCAGAGAGAAGAAACCCAGCTCCACTCACCAGAACCCCAACACAAGCCTCCCTAACCAGGAAATCTTGACAAGCCACTGATACAACTATACCCACAGTGAGGAAGCTCCATAATAAAGAGAACTCCACAAATTCCCAGAATATAGAAAGGCCACCCCAAACGCAGCAATATAACCAAGATGAAGAGACAGAGGAATACTCAGCAGGTAAAGGAGCAGGAGAAGAGCCCATCAAACCAAACAAAAGAGGAAGAGATAGGGAATCTACCTGAGAAAGAATTCCGAATATTGATAGTGAGAATGATCCAAAATCTGGAAATCAAAATGGAAGCACAGATAAGTAGCCTGGAGACAAGGATTGAGAAGATGCAAGAAAGGTTTAATAAGGACCTAGAAGAAATAAAAAAGAGTCAATATACAATGAATAATGCAATAAACGAGATCAGAAACACTCTGGAAGCAACAAATAGTAGAATAACAGAGGCAGAAGATAGGATCAGTGAAATAGAAGATAGAATGGTAGAAATAAATGAATCAGAAAGGAAAAAAGAAAAAAGAATTAAAAGAAATGAGGACAATCTCAGAGACCTACAGGACAATATGAAACGCTCCAACATTCGAATTATAGGAGTCCCAGAAGAAGAGGACAAAAAGAAAGACCATGAGAAAATCTTTGAGGAAATAATAGTTGAAAACTTCCCTAAAATGGGGAAGGAAATAATCACCCAAGTCCAAGAAACCCAGAGGGTTCCAAATAGGATAAACCCAAGGCGAAACACCCCAAGACACATACTAATCAAATTAACAAAGACCAAACACAAAGAACAAATACTAAAAGCAGCAAGGGAAAAACAACAAATAACTCACAAGGGGATTCCCATAAGGATAACAGCTGACCTTTCAATAGAAACTCTTCAGGCCAGGAGGGAATGGCAAGACATACTTAAAGTGATGAAAGAAAATAATCTACAGCCCAGATTACTGTACCCAGCAAGGATCTCATTCAAATACGAAGGAGAAATCAAAAGCTTTACAGACAAGCAAAAGTTGAGAGAATTCAGCACTACCAAACCAACTCTCCAACAAATGCTAAAAGATATTCTCTAGACAGGAAACACAAAACGGATGTATAAACCCGAACCCAAAACAATAAAGTAAATGGTAACGGGATCATACTTATCAATAATTACCTTAAATGTAAATGGGTTGAATGCCCCAACTAAAAGGCAAAGATTGGTTGAATGGATACAAAAACAAGACCCCTCTATATGCTGTTTGCAAGAGACCCACCTCAAAACAAGGGACACATACAGACTGAAAGTAAAGGGCTGGAAAAAGATATTCCATGCAAATAGAGACCAAAAGAAAGCAGGAGTGGCAATACTCATATCTGATAAAATAGACTTTAAAACAAAGGCTGTGAAAAGAGACAAAGAAGGCCACTACATAATGATCAAAGGATCAATCCAAGAAGAAGATATAACAATTATAAATATATATGCACCCAACATAGGAGCACCGCAATATGTAAGACAAATGCTAACAAGTATGAAAGCAGAAATCAACAATAACACAATAATAGTGGGAGACTTCAATACCCCACTCACACCTATGGACAGATCAACTAAACAGAAAATTAACAAAGAAACGCAAACTTTAAATGATACAATAGACCAGTTAGACCTAATTGATGTCTATAGGACATTTCACCCCAAAACAATGAATTTCACCTTCTTCTCAAGTGCTCACGGAACCTTCTCCAGGATAGATCACATCCTGGGCCATAAATCCAACCTTGATAAATTCAAAAAAATCGAAATCATTCCAAGCATCTTTTCTGACCATAATGCATTAAGATTAGATCTCAATTACAGGAGAAAAACTATTAAAAATTCCAACATATGGAGGCTGAACAACACACTTCTGAATAACCAACAAATCACAGAACAAATCAAAAAAGAAATCAAATTATGCATAGAAATGAATGAAAATGAAAACACAACAACCCAAAACCTGTGGGACACTATCAAAGCAGTGCTAAGAGGAAAGTTCATAGCAATACAGGCACACCTCAAGAAACAAGAAAAAAGTCAAATAAATAACCTAACTCTACACCTAAAGCAACTAGAAAAGGAAGAAATGGAGAACCCCAGAGTAAGTAGAAGGAAAGAAATCATAAAAATTAGGGCAGAAATAAATGCTAAAGAAACAAAAGAGACCATAGCAAAAATCAACAAAACCAAAAGCTGGTTCTTTGAAAGGATAAATAAAATTGACAAACCATTAGCCAGACTTATCAAGAAACAAAGAGAGAAAAATCAAATCAATAAAATTAGAAATGAAAATGGAGAGATCACAACAGACAACACAGAAATACAAAGGATCATAAGAGACTACTATCAGCAATTATATGCCAATAAAATGGACAACGTGGAAGAAATGGACAAATTTTTAGAAAAGTACAACTTTCCAAAACTGAACCAGGAAGAAATAGAAAACCTTAACAGACCCATCACAAGCACGGAAATTGAAACTGTAATCAGAAATCTTCCAGCAAACAAAAGCCCAGGTCCAGACGGATTCACAGCTGAATTCTACCAAAAATTTAGAGAAGAGCTAACACCTATCCTACTCAAACTCTTCCAGAAAATTGCAGAAGAAGGTAAACTTCCAAACTCGTTCTATGAGGCCACCATCACCCTAATACCAAAACCTGACAAAGATGCTACAAAAAAAGAAAACTACAGGCCAATATCACTGATGAACATAGATGCAAAAATCCTCAACAAAATTCTAGCAATCAGAATCCAACAGCACATTAAAAAGATCATACACCATGACCAAGTGGGCTTTATCCCAGGGATGCAAGGATTCTTCAATATCCGCAAATCAATCAATGTGATTCACCACATTAACAAATTGAAAAATAAAAGCCATATGATTATCTCAATAGATGCAGAGAAGGCCTTTGACAAAATTCAACATCCATTTATGATAAAAACTCTCCAGAAAGCAGGAATAGAAGGAACATACCTCAACATAATAAAAGCTATATATGACAAACCCACAGCAAACATTATCCTCAATGGTGAAAAATTGAAAGCATTTCCCCTAAAGTCAGGAACAAGACAAGGGTGCCCACTCTCACCGCTACTATTCAACATAGTTCTGGAAGTTCTGGCCACAGCAATCAGAGCAGAAAAAGAAATAAAAGGAATCCACATTGGAAAAGAAGAAGTAAAACTCTCACTGTTTGCAGATGACATGATCCTCTACATAGAGAACCCTAAAGACTCCACCAGAAAATTACTAGAGCTAATCAACGAATATAGTCAAGTTGCAGGATATAAAATCAACACACAGAAATCCCTTGCATTCCTTTACACTAATAATGAGAAAGTAGAAAAAGAAATTAAGGAAACAATTCCATTCACCATTGCAACGAAAAGAATAAAATACCTAGGAATATATCTACCTAAAGAAACTAAAGACCTATATATAGAAAACTATAAAACACTGATGAAAGAAATCAAAGAGGACACTAATAGATGGAGAAATATACCATGTTCATGGATCGGAAGAATTAATATTGTGAAAATGAGTATACTACCCAAAGCAATCTACAAATTCAATGCAATCCCTATCAAACTACCAGCGGTATTTTTCACAGAACTAGAACAAATAATTTCAAGATTTATATGGAAATACAAAAAACCTCGAATAGCCAAAGCAATCTTGAGAAAGAAGAATGGAGCTGGAGGAATCAACTTGCCTGACTTCAAGCTCTACTACAAAGCCACAGTCATCAAGACAGTATGGTACTGGCACAAAGACAGAAATATAGATCAATGGAACAAAATAGAAAGCCCAGAGATAAACCCACACACCTATGGACACCTTATCTTTGATAAAGGAGGCAAAAATATACAATGGAGTAAAGACAATCTCTTTAACAAGTGGTGCTGGGAAAATTGGTCAACAACTTGTAAAAGAATGAAACTAGATCACTTTCTAACACCACACACAAAAGTAAACTCAAAATGGATTAAAGATCTAAATGTAAGACCAGAAACTATAAAACTCCTCGAGGAGAACATAGGCAAAACACTCTCCGACATAAATCACAGCAGGATCCTCTATGATCCACCCCCCAGAATTCTGGAAATTAAAGCAAAAATAAACAAATGGGATCTAATCAAAATTAAAAGCTTCTGCACAACAAAGGAAAATATAAGCAAAGTGAAAAGACAGCCTTCTGAATGGGAGAAAATAATAGCAAATGAAGCAACTGACAAACAACTAATCTCAAAAATATACAAGCAACTTATGCAGCTCAATTCCAGAAAAATAAATGACCCAATCAAAAAATGGGCCAAAGACCTAAATAGACATTTCTCCAAAGAAGACATACGGATGGCTAACAAACACATGAAAAGATGCTCAACATCACTCATTATCAGAGAAATGCAAATCAAAACCACAATGAGGTACCACTTCACACCAGTTAGAATGGCTGCGATCCAGAAGTCTGCAAGCAATAAATGCTGGAGAGGGTGTGGAGAAAAGGGAACCCTTTTACATTGTTGGTGGGAATGCAAACTAGTACAGCCACTATGGAGAACAGTGTGGAGATTCCTTAAAAAATTGCAAATAGAATTGCCTTATGACCCAGCAATCCCACTGCTGGGCATACACACCGAGGAAACCAGAATAGAAAGAGACACATGTACCCCAATGTTCATCGCAGCACTGTTTATAATAGCCAGAACATGGAAACAACCTAGATGTCCATCAGCAGATGAATGGATAAGAAAGCTGTGGTACATATACACAATGGAGTATTACTCAGCCATTAAAAAAAATACATTTGAATCAGTTCTAAGGAGATGGATGGAACTGGAGCCGATTATACAGAGTGAAGTAAGCCAGAAAGAAAAACACCAATACAGTATACTAACGCATATATATGGAATTTAGAAAGATGGGGATGATGACCCTGTATGCGAGACAACAAAAGAGACTCAGATCTATAGAGAGAACTTTTGGACTCTGGGGGAGAGAGAGAGGGAGAGGGTGGGATGAGATGGGAGAATGGCATTGCAACATGTATACTATCAAGTAAGAAACGAATCGCCAGTTGATGTCTGATGCAGGATGCAGGATGCTTGGGACTGGTGCAAGGAGAGGACCCAGAGGGATGGCATGGGGTGGGAGGTGGGAGGGGATTCATGTTTGGGAACGCTTGTACACTCGTGGTGAATTCATGTCAATGTTTGGCAAAACCAATACAGTAATGTAAAGTAAACTAAAGTTAAAATAAAAATTTTAAAAGTGAAAAAAAAAAATAAAAATTAAAATTAAAAAAAAAAAAAAAAAGAAAATACAGCCGGGGGCATGACAGTCAGAAATCCCTGCCTTTGCATTCTAGTAGGTGACACACCAAATAAACAAGGTAAGTATATGTAATATATTGTGTATATTTTGCAATCTTGGTTGCTGTCATAAGAGGCTTATGAACAAAGGAAGAGCCATGGAAATCAAAATTACCTGCAACACTCATGGCGGCTGGACAGATAACGTGTGTATCCAATGGCTGAATACATTCTACTTTGCCTTAAGATCTTTTTTCTTCATTTCCATTATAGGCTTCCTAGGTAGTGCAGTGATAAAGAATCCACCTGTCAATACAGGAGACTCAGGTTCCACCCCTGGGTCGTGAAGATTTGCTGGAGTAGGAAATGGCAACGCACTCCAGTATTCCTGCCTGAAAAATTCCTTGGACAGAGGAGCCTGGTGGGAGCCTGACTGTTTGTGACCTCATGGACTGTAGCCCACCAAGGTCCTCTGTTCATGGGATTTTCCAGGCAAGAGTACTGGAGTGGGTTGCCATTCACTTCTCCAGGGGATCTTCTGGACCCGGGAATCGTACCTGGGTCTCCCGCATTGGAGGCAGTTTCTTTACCAGTAGTAGGAAAGGATAGAGGCTTCTCTTCTTCATCCTGGCTTCCTTCTGTCACCCATAATGAGCAGTTCTTACTCATCTATGCGACCATCTATGCAACCATCTATGAGGTCGCACAGAGTCGGACCTGACTGAGCCCTCACTCACTCAAAAGCCAGGACTCTTTTTTTTTTTTTCCTAAAACAAAGCAAAGATATGCAAACCTAAAACACAAAACAAACAACAAAATTACTTATTAAGGCAGAGGACAGGGTGATATATTAATGCTGGTGATTCAAAAAAAAAAAAAAAGTAACACTGTGTGTGATAAACCTGATCAAAATAGATGACCATCTGAATATTCCCTCCAGGCCCCAATTTATCTCCAGTGTCTCCATCAGCTCAGGCTGATTAAGAGTTACTCATATGTTGTGTGTGTAAATGCAGGTGATGCACTTTCCACCTCTGGCCCAAGGATTTTTTATTTTGTCTGTGTGGGAACCCAAATGAGAGAATCTGGGGCAAAGTAACAGCACACTTCCCTTTTTGGCTGTAGTTTGAAAAGCAGGGCTTCTCTGGGTAGCTCAGCTGGTAAAGAATCCACCTACAATGCAGGAGGCCCCAGTTCAACTCCTGGGTCAGGAAGATCCCCTGGAGAAGGGAACAGCTACTCACTCCAACATTCTGGCCTGGAGAATTCCATGGACTGTATAGGCTACCCATGCCAGTATTCTTGGGCTTCCCTGGTGGCTCAGCTGGTAAAGAACCCACCTGCAGTGCAGGACACTTGGGTTCAATCCCTGGGGTGGGAAGATCCCCTGGAGAAGGGAATGGCTACCCACTCCAGTATTCTGGCCTGGAGAATTCCATGCACTACAGTCCATGGGGTAGCAAAGAGTCAGACACCACTGAGCAACTTTCACTTTCACTTTTGAAGAGCAAAGCTTGCTTGTGCGGATCTGAAAGTCCCTCTCCCCTGTTAACATCTCCTCTCATTATTGCTGTTGGTGTGAGGGGACATCCACAAGTCTGTAGCAAGTGGTTGGCAGCCTTCTGACATGTTCCCTGGTCTCCCTTTGGAACAGTTTCTTGCTGCTCACCACCACCATAACCACAGTGACTGCTGGCAAATTGTGAGCCATACGAGTTCCTGCTGGCTGCCACAAAACTGGGCTTAGGGCCGCCTGTTGGGCCTTTCTGTCCTACTCTGCCCATTACATGGTAAGGAGCTGGAGTACCCTTGCTGCTGCTGCTGCTAAGTCACTTCAGTCGTGTCCGACTCTTCGCGACCCCATGGACTGCAGCCTACCAGGCTCCTCTGTCCATGGGATTTTCCAGGCAAGAGTACTGGAGTGGGTTGCTATTGCCTTCTCCAGGAGTACCCTTGATGCAGACATTATTAGTTGTCAAGCAATAACCATCCCAAGGTGATTATTGGGAAATGTCAGATACTTGCTTTCCCAGGCTTTATTGTGTGATCCAATCCTAGAGTGAGGTCTGGAGAAAAGATTTTTTTTTTTTTTTTTCAGTTGGGGTAGGTGGGAGGAGGGATGGGAGCCTTGGTTAACTTCTGAGAATAATGATTCTTCCTGTCCAGGTCAGGGTCCCAGCAGGAAATAGATGACTCATTCTGACAGGGTCATTAAGAAGATTTTAATAAAGTGCTATTTAAAGAGATCCAAGCTGGGTAAGGATTAAGAGAAGCTTACAAAGGATGGTTAAGGGGACTCACTGTAGGACTGAGTCATGGGGAGTCATTACCACTCAGAGATTGCAAGGGAGTATAGGGAAAGGTCTCCAGAACCCAGAGAGACTGGCTCTCATTGGGCAAAAGGGCCACCCAACAGGAGCTGTGGCCTTTGGTTGAGGTACGCAGCCCACTGGAAGTGGGACACAGTGGAGAGGGAGCCAAATGCAGCTGAAAGACAGAGGCCAAGGGAAGCTACCCAGGTCCAGGAAGATAAGCCTCCAGGGAGCAGAGAAGGTGAAGGAGGGAGGGAAGACATCAAAGGGAGAAAAGACACATCCAAGGTTCGTTCTGTTTGACACACACACAGACACAGCAAGAGAGGAGCGAAGTCCCTTCCCTGCCTTTTTCTGCATCCTTCAGCTGTTGCCCTGGGAGACAGGATGATGGAAGCCATGGCGATGGTTTGTCCCTGTGTGGGGACGGTGGACAGACCTCATGCACATCTACCTGGGGGCTGGGCCCTGGACCACCTTCTCCAATATCAGGTTATGTGAGGAAAATAAGCTCATGCTGTGCAAACTCATTTTAGTTAGGGGTTCACTTATGCCAAAAGCATCATCACTGATGTGATTTCTGAAAATGAGGTAAGGAGACTATTATTTCTTGAGTGCATATTACGTACTAGAACTTTTTCTCATCAATTTGATCTAGTTCTTTCAATAAGCCCAGTGGGTGACGATCATTGCCACAGTTTCCGTTTCACTGACAAGAAACTCAAATCTGAGAGAGAGAAATTCTCTCTCTCTGTCTAAGCTATGGTCACACCCAGGGCCAGCTCGTGATTCTCTTTATACTCACTGCTTTGATCCTTTTTGATTCTGGATCTTCCTCTTTCCTGGGTCAAGAAAGTCATCCTGACCTTGAGTGATTTGAGTGTTGACCTCAGTGAAATCTACTTGGACCCTACTTCTTCCTTTCAAAACTTTATGGAGTCTGCACCCACCTCATGAGCTAGAGATACTTGGTTTTACAACTTTTACTTTATTCTTCCAGGGAGAACACAGTCCCAACCACTCAAAGGGCCACTGGGAGACATGTTCTCCCCATCTCTGAGTTGGTGAGACAAAGCATGTGCCAGCTCACCTCGTAACTTCCACCACTGATTTAAAATGTTTCTTGAGTCCCGACTATGTTCCAGACGATATCTGAGCTGTTGAGAATACAGCAGGGACCAGTCAGAGCCTGTGCACTAGTGTGGGGTAAAAAGCAAGCAGGCAAATAAACAAGAGCACTTCACACAATGATAAAGCATCTAAAAAATGTACTATGATAAATAGAGACTGGAGATGGAGAGGGCGCCTGTTGGACGGGATGTTCAGAGAAGTTCTCTTAGGAGGCGATGTTGGAGCTGAGACCCCACAATCTGGGGGAATGAATGTCCAGACAGAGAGAGTGGTGGGTGAAATGATGTGAGGAGTGAGTTTGGTTTGATTAAGGACCCAAAGAATGCCTGTGTGGCTGGGGCACAGGGAATGAGGGGAGAGGACTGAGGAGGAGTCTGTGGGGAGGGGTAGGCAGGGACCAGTGGCTATGGGCCTGAAAGTCCATGGAAGAGCTTGAGATTTTCTTCTAAGAGTAAGAAAAGGACATTGAGTCCCCAAAGTAAGGGTGGTCTGATTTTGATTTTACAGATAGCGCTCTGGCTGCCGGGAGGAGAACAGATTGGACTGGGGCAGCAGTGAAGTTGGGAGGCCCAGCCATGTTCAGGTGTGAGCCTGGGCCCAGTGCCCACAGAGGGAGTGAGTGTGGGAGGTTGAGTGTTGGTGGTGGAGAAGAGGGGAAAGATATCCGTAATGGCACAGGTTTTCACTTGCAACAAAACCCCCTTAGATCGAATGCTTCACCGAGATTTTGCCTGTGGGTGTCCCTGACAACTGATGTCATCTCTGCATCTGAGCCAAATTTCTGCTGAGGCTCTTTCCAATTTAAGTGGGAATTAGGTTAGTACCATAGAAGTTTTGATTTAGAAGAGATAGCAAAGGTTTTAAAAGCCAGTCCTCTTACTTAAGGGTTGAGAAGAGGTAGGTGTGGAGAGATTAAGAGTTGTACTTACAGGAGAAATGAGCCAGACCTGGGCAGGATCTCAGGGCGTCCTGCTCAGAATATTTTACGAGGGTTTTTTAAACTATAAAAATATGTTTTCCAAACTAATCCTTTGTTCTCAAGTAGGAAACAGCATTGGGATTTCAAAAGCAAACTGCAAGCACCAACTCAAGAAAAGCAGGTCCTGTATCTCAACTACTAGCAACTCTGCCAGACACTCCAAAAATCTTAACAATTTGCACTGATTCCTTTACTCAGTAACAGAGCTTGCAACAGTTTCACCAGCTGACCGAAAAGGGGGCAGCTGCCTGTTCTTATCTTCCCAGATAAGTGTAAAAAGTGGAAACAAGCTGATTCCACTTGTAACTAAGTGATGCCAGTTCCAGGCACATTCTTTTGTTTGTGTCTTGGCCAAATCCTGAGTATTGATATATATATGATGTCAAATGGGCAAAACACTTCTGGCAAAGAATCACTCACTTTATGGCTGAGTATCAAGTGATTAAAATGCCAGTCTGTAAGGGCTCATTGGAATCAGGGTTGAAAAATGTGTTGATAATTTTAAGATCCTTTAATCACATAATTAGATGGTCAGTAATAGCTGCCACATTTTGCATGCCTATTATGTTCTTGTGCTTTATATACCTTAACTCATTTGAACATCCTTATAAGAACCATGTAGAGTGGGACAGATTGAAACATTTGCTCATGTTATCCTTCCTTGCCATATTTACTATGGGTGGAATATACTTCTCCATCCCATTGCTATCAGACTTGGCCAAAAGCCTTGCTTTCGTCCATGAAATGGGCATAGAAGTGCCAACGTTCCCTGTAGGCACTGACTGTGAGACAACTCATGGGTTTCACTTTATGCCCACCCCTTTCATAAGATCAGTGTGCCCTGTACCCCAGGAGGAAATCACAGAGGGCAAACCTCCATCTTGTTCAAGTCTGAAGTCCAGGTGAGCCTCCCTACGGCCAGCTCAGAGCAGCAGAATCTCAGCCCATTTGTAGACTCCTGAGTGTGAAATAAAATACTGTGCTGTGAGCTATGAGGAATTAGGGGATGTTTGTTACAGAACACTGTCGCCGCAACAGCTGAGTAGTACATTAAGTGCGTGTTGTCACTCCCATGTTATGTATGGCTAGACTGGAGATGTTAATGGCCTGCCTCAGTTTACCCACTGTTAGGGTGCTTTGGTAAACTGGGTCCCTTCAAACTTTTGTACCCACTTCCTTCCACAAACTGTGCTTCCTCCCCCACCATATGAAGAGAGGAAGAATTTTGATCATTTGATCTGTTGCTTTGGTGGTGGTGGTGGTGGTGCTGTTTCTTGTAAGGGACTTTTTCTTTCTCATAAGATCCACACTAGGGCACGAAGTAAAGGAGCTGTTGAAAATGTACAGATTGGTATGAAAGGTTACCTACAACTTTTGTGTGTCATTTCTACACTCAATTGTATTGTGAATTAGAAGTGAAAAATGGTTTCTCTATTTTGTGGAAATATTAAATTTGGCCTTTAAAAATTAGCACAGTGTCTATGCAGGATGTAAAAATAGTCATCCAGAGAAGTGAATATTATTCTCCTCGGTTCAAAGGATAACTTAAAACAGGCAGGTGATTCCCTTATTTTTACTTCATCGCAAGATAATATATTGATTTCCTCCTTCTTTTCTTTTAAATCCAAAGAAAAACCTCAAATAAAACCTGATTACACCACTCTGATTCTAAATGCTCATGGATATTACAAAGCTATCACTACTAAATACACTTTACACCACTTTGGATACCCAGAGTGTTCTGCCCAGACATAGCTCTAATGCTACTCTGATTTTGGGGTGAAAAAAACCTGAAAGTGGAGGTTGCGCTCAGTCTTGTCTGACTCTTTGCGACCCCAAGGACTACACAGTCCATGGAATTCTCCAGGCCAGAATACTGGTGTGGGTAGCCTTTCCTTTCTCCAGGGATCTTCCCAACCCAGGGATCAAATCCAGGTCTCCCACATTGCTGGCAGATTCGTTACCAGCTGAGCCACCAGGGAAGCCCAAGGATACTGGAGTGGGTAGCCTATCCCTTCTCCAGGGGATCTTCCCGACCCAGGAATTGAACCAGGGTCCCCTCAGTGCAGGCTGCTTCTTTACCAACTGAGCTATCAAAGAAGCCCCAGTTTTGGGGTAGTTAAGCTCTAAATGGTGGTTATTGTGGATTTTCTAATCAGCTTATGCTAACTTAGCTGAGATTTTTAAAATGTGAAATGGAAATTAGGCTAATATTTATTTTACTTTTTTTTCCTTTAATGTAGACCATTTTAAAAGTCTCTATTGAATTTGTTACACTGTTGCTTCAGTTTTACATTTTGGTTTTTTGGCCGTGAGGCATGTGTGATTTTTAGCTCCCTGACCAGAGCTGGAACCCGCATTGGAAGGCAAGGTCTTAACTACTGGACCACCAGCGAAGTCTCCTGAGCTGCTGTTTAAAGGTAAAGGTATCCACATAAGAAAATGGAAAGAAAGCTAAGAGGAAGGCAGTTCACTGAACTAAACTGACTCAGAGAGAGTAGGTTTTCAGGAGAATGTGGGTGCCCATATGGTGGGGCTTACCAGGTAGTTCCAACCTGCCCTTCGCACAGATGTGATGCTAACCTCCCCACCCCCA
Organism: Redunca redunca; assembly: GCA_006410935.1. Taxonomy (NCBI): domain Eukaryota; kingdom Metazoa; phylum Chordata; class Mammalia; order Artiodactyla; family Bovidae; genus Redunca; species Redunca redunca. The sequence goes on from SJYQ01000816.1 coordinate 159,837, forward strand.
GCTGTTTCACGGTTAGGTTCAGAGGGCCTCCAGGTGAAATCAGTTCATGACAGTCAATTCATAAACGAACGGGGGAAACGCTAATCAGCTACAGCAGTGACAGTGACACGGGCCGTTTCTCCTCGGAGATTAGGACTGCCCTGGGCACGGTGCCCCCACTCAACCCCTGCACCAACGCCCTGGGAGAGGCACGTCAAAGAGAGAGGGCAGAGAGACCAGTTCCTGTTGGGAGATCTTGGGTTTGGCGGTTCTGGAGCAGAGTTCTCATCTCAGGGGAAAACAGGGTGGGGAAATCATGAAGGAGAAGCAAAAGGCTGGACCCTCATGGTCTGCTGACTTCTAATCCTGGCTCATTAAGAGACATTAGGCAACTCCTCCATTAGCTGCCGCTCATAAAAAAAGGAGGAGGGGCTGAGAGACAGGAGGCTGACATGCGCAGCCCTGGCTTTTGAAAAGGGGGAAAGGGGATTGTGCGCACTATAGACCTTAGAGCTTAGTGTCAATCCCGAGCGAAATTCTAGAATGGATTATTAAGAGGATGGTTTGTGAGCCCTTGACAAAAGGAAGTGGTGGTCTTAGAAACTAGATGGATTTGCTCAGAATAAATCATGCCAGACTAATAACTTCATTTCCTTCTTGGGTACAGTTACAAGTCAGGAAGATGAAGTAATGCATGGACTTTGGAAAGACAACTGAGGCAGTCTTTCACCAAAGCCTCATAAAATAACATGCGGAAATGGAGATCAGAGAACAGTGAAATCAGGGGCTGAAGAACTGGTTGCTTTTGAGAGTGCTGCATGAAGATGTGTTGCTGTTCCCCCTGGGGTGGTCTTCAGTAGGATGGCATGAGGCTCTTTTCAATCCACTGTCTATGAAAGTTTAGGTCTGGCTAGTTTCTGCTGGCGAGAATGGTTCACCTGGCCATTTGAGCTAGAATTAAACCGACTACTGAGATGAAATCTGGTCCTGGCAAGTAGATCACTGCGGGGGCTGGAAGAGGGGTAAGTCAGCTGGCAAAGGCGATGGTGATGGAGATTGAGGCCAGGCAGATGTTTGACTTTGCTGTTGGAGGCTGGTTTACACAAAGGTAAGTGACAGTGGATAGTCAGTGTCTATGTCTGTGCTGACACCTATTCACCCATTTATGAAATGGACACGGTTTCAACTTGAGGATCCATCTTATCCCTACTTTATGTACACGTGGCTCTGCAGAATTCCACATCGAGGCCCAGGAAATGTCATGTGACCCGTCTACCCAATCAAAGTGGCAGATCTCATGAGAGATGGTGGTGGGTTCAGGAATGTGCACCTGTTTGGGCTGGTTAAGCAGAAACTAGGAAAAACCCACTCAGCAATTTTGACTTATCTTTGTAGGAATTGGACTCACTAACTCCCTCTAACTCCCAGAAAGACTTTGATATGATAATGTGAGTCTCTGTCTTAAGCTCCTAACAGGTGGAGCCTAAGAATGAAGCTACTATGGGAATAGACAGAGCCCAAGAGATGGAGAAAAGAGAAGTTTTGATGACATCGTCTGAGCTGTGAATTTCAGAACTAAATCTACATCTGAGCTATGTTGTTACATGAGATAGCAAATTTCCATCCTTGCTTAAATCTCTGTATGTGGAATTTTATGTTGCCTGTGACAAGAGTCCTGATTGACCTATGGGATCTTCTGAGCTTGTCAGTGAGAAATCTAAGAGGAGATGATGATAAGAACTATGGCAAAGTAATAACCTCCAATGGAAAAGAATCTAGGGTCACAAAGAGTCAGACATGACTGAGTGACTAATATTAATATGTGCGTGTATATGTATAACTGAATCACTTTGCTATACACATGAAACATTATAAAAGATATTATACTTAAAAAAAATTTTAAAAAGAGCTTTGGCAGGCAGGATGCATCAGAAAAACACAGTTCTCATCAATATGCTTGGTTTGGGGAGGAATTAATCCCAGAAAAAAAGATGAAAGAGGGAATGTAGGACAACAGTAGCAGCAGAAAGAATACTCTGGGCCCATCAACTCCGATGTCATTTTGTTCTTCTAAGGCACACAAAAGTTTCCACTGCTGTTAGATGGGGACCTTTTCTCAAGTTCTGACCACAGACCTCATGGGAAATGGCTAGTGCGTCTTCTGGGAGGCAGCATCCAACAGCAAGTGTGGGCTTCCTGTGTTCTTTCTCTTGCCACAGGTTGAAACAGTAGGGCTGATTTAAAGATGAGTCACAACCGAAAAGTTGAGAATTATGTTTTATTTGCTGGGAGATTTTAGGACTTCAAGCCTGGGAGACAGCATGCAGAGTGAGCCTGAGAAAACCGCTACAAGGACATCAGAGAGGTGTGGGAGAAGTCAGGTTTGTTTGCCACAAAGGGCAGGTAGTCCCAACATCAATAGATTATTGTTAATTAAGAAAAACCAGATGTCTCAAGTTAAGGAATTTAACACTCTTCTATGTATGGGATCAAGGCAAAGAAATAGAGGAAAACAACAGAATGAGAAAGACTAGAGCTCACTTCAAGAAAATTAGACATACTAAGGGAACATTTCATGCAAAGATGGGCACAATAAAGGACAGAAACAGTATGGACCTAACAGAAGCAGAAGAGATTAAGAGGAGGTGGCAAGAGTACGCAGATCAAAAAAGATCTTAGTTACTCAGATGGCCACGATGGTGTGATCTCTCACTGAGAGCCAGGCATCCTGGAATGTGAAGTCATGTGGGCCTCAGGAAGCATCACTAAGAACAAAGCTAGGGGTGGTGATGGAATTCCAGTTGAGCTATTTCAAATCCTAAGACGATGCTGTGAAAGTGCTGCACTCAATATGCCAGCAAATTTGGAAAAATCGGCAGTGGCCACAGGACTGGAAAAGGCCAGTTTTCATTCCAATCCCAAAGAAAGGCAATGCCAAAGAATGCTCAAACTACCACACAATTGCACTTGTTTCACACCCTAGTAAAGTGATGCTTAAAATTCTCCAAGCCAGGCTTCAGCAATACATGAACCTTGAACCTGCAGATGTTCAAGCTGATTTTAGAAAAGGCAGAGGAACCAGAGATCAAATTGCCAACATCCTCTGGGTCATTGAAAGAGTAAGAGAGTTCCAGAAAAACACCTACTTCTGCTTTATTGACTATGCCAAAGCCTTTGACTGTGTGGATCACAACAAACTGGAAAATTCTTAAAGCGATGGGAATACTAGAGCACATTACCTGCCTCCTGAGAAGTCTGTATGCAGGTCAGGAAGCAACAGTTAGAACTGGACATGGAACAACAGACTGGTTCCAAATAGGGAAAGGAGGACGTCAAGGCTGTATATTGTCACCCTGCTTATTTAACGTATATGCAGAGGACATCATGAGAAATGCTGGGCTAGAGAAAGCACAAGCTGGAATCAACATTGCCGGGAGAAATATTAATAACCTCACATATGCAGATGACACCACTTTATGGCAGAAAGTGAAGAAGAACTAAAGAGCCTCTTGATGAAAGTGAAAGAGGAGGATGAAAAAGCTGGCTTAAAACTCAGCATTCAAAAAACGAAGATCATGGCATCTGGTCCCATCACTTCATGGCAAATAAATGGGGAAACAGTGGAAACAGTGGCTGACTTTATTTTGGGGGGCCCCTAAATCACTGCAGATGTTGACTGCAGCCGTGAAATTAAAAGATGCTTGTTTCTTGGAAGAAAAGCTATGACCGACCTAGTTCAGTTCAGTTCAATCGTGTCTGACTCTTTGTGACCCCATGAACCACAGCATGACAGGCCTCCCTGTCCATCACCAACACTCGGAGTCCACTCAAACCCATGTCCATCGAGTCCGTGATGCCATCCAACCATCTCATCGTCTATCTTCCCCTTCTCCTCCTGCCCTCAATGTTTCCCAGCATCAGGGTCTTTTCAAATGAGTCAGCTCTTCGCATCAGGTGGCCAAAGTATTAGACTTTCAGCTTCAACATCAATCTTTCCAATGAACACCCAGTACTGATCTTGCTTAGGATGAACTGGTTGGATCTCCTTGCAGTCCAAGGGACTCTCAAGAGTCTTCTCCAACACACAGTTCAAAAGCATCAATTCTTTGGCGCTCAGCTTTCTTCACAGTCCAACTCTCACATCTATACATGACCACTGGAAAAACCATAGCCTTGACTAGATGGACCTTTGTTGGCAAAGTAATGTCTCTGCTTTTGAATATGCTGTCTAGGTTGGTCATAACTTTCCTTCCAAGGAATATAAGCATCTTTTAATTTCAGGGCTGCAGTCACCATCTGCAGTGATTTTGGAGCCCAGAAAAATAAAGTCAGCCACTGTTTCCCCATCTATTTGCCATGAAGTGATTGGACCAGATGCCATGATCTTCGTTTTCTGAATGTTGAGCTTTAAGCCAAAATTTTTCACTCTCCACTTTCACTTTCATCAAGAGGCTGTTTAGTTCTTCTTCGCTTTCTGCCATAAGGGTGGTGTCGTCTGCATATCTGAGGTTACTGATATTTCTCCTGGCAATCTTGATTCCATCTTGTGCTTCCTCCAGCCCTAAACAGCATACTAAAAAGCAGAGATGTTACTTTGCTAACAAAGGTCCATCTAGTCAAAGCTATGCCTTTTCCACTAGTCATGTATGGACGTGAGAGATTGGACTATAAAGAAAGCTGTGTGCCAAATAATTGATGCTTTTGAACTGTGATGTTGGAGAAGACTCTTGAGAGTCCCTTGGATTGCAAGAAGATCAAGCCCGTCAATCCTAAAGGAAATCAGTCCTGCATATTCATTGGAAGGACTGATGCTGAAGCTGAAACTCCAGTACTTTGGCCACCTAATGCGAAGAACCAACTCATTAGGAAAGACCCTGTTGCTGGGGAAGATTGACAGTAGGAGAGAGGGACAACAGAGGATGAGATGGTTGGATGGCATCACCAAATTGATGGACATGAGTTTGAGCAAGCTCTGGGAGTTGGTGATGAACAGGGAAGCCTGACGTGCTGCAGACCATGGGGTCGCAAAAAGTCAGACACGGCTGAGTGAACTGAACTGAAGTGATGTATGGATGCAAGAATCTGGGCTCACTGAAATCATTCCTTTCATATGCATCTCAGCTATCTGTGTCCAGTATCCTGCATTTTTTCATATCTGCCTCTCCCAGCTCCTTCCTCAGTGTTCACCATGGGGAGTGATAGATGGCTGCCAGATAGGAGGAATTGTTCTTCCTGGGTGCCCTTGGGACTCAGAAATTCACATTTGAAGGGCCAGAATTGCTGATGCCTGTGATATCCTTATTTATTGATATGACGGGAAATACTCATTTCTCAGTAGCACTGTAAGATGGAATCATTCTGGAGATAAACTCTCCAACTTGCCAAGAGTGTGAAACAAACTTGTAAGTCCAACTGATAACTTTAAGCATTTGTTTGTTCCTGCACATATATAATTTAATTGAACTTACATGTCTTCATGCAACTAATAGACTAAATTAATTACCAACCCGGGGGCCAGAGAACCAAGGTATTAGCCCAAAGTCCAGGAGATCAGAACTGGATGAAATAGAGTTACCTGATCCTTAGATTATGAGTATGATGCTCCATAAAAATCTCTTTTCAAGGATCAGCATTAATTCTAGATGAAGAGGCAGGAGCATCAGCTGACAAGGAGTCAAGAGGGTNTTTTTTTTTTTTTTTTTTTTTTGGTGGGGAAAGATGGCTTAAAAGGAAAGCCAGCCATGAAAGACCTTTCTTCCATGGTAGGAGTAAGATCATGGATGTCTGGTTTCACCAATTCATGATAAAACAAAGGCGGAAAGGGTAACGACTCTTTTCCATGATAGACTGCAGGGTCTTAGTAGTGAAGACCATGCATGGGCTTAGTGTAGGTATTACTAGGGATGAAGTCCTGCCCTTAGGTCTCGGAGCTACTGTTGCAGCATAGCAGGGGGTATAAAAGCCCATACAAAATGACCTAGAGCTTTACTGCTCCTAACTTAGGCACAAGTCAGTACTGTAACCAGACACTCAAAATCCTGACACCATCCTGTGCTGCATTAAGAGTAATACGGGTCAGACTGTAAAGAATCTGCAGGCAATGCTGGAGGTCCGGGTTCGACCCCTGGTCGGGAAAAATCCCTTGGAGAAGGAAATGGCAACACACTCCAGTATTCTTGCCTGGAGAATTCCATGGACAGAGGAGCCTGGCGGGCTACAGTCCATGAGGTTGGAAAGAGTTGGACATGACTGAGTGACTAATACGCAACAGCATTTCCTAGAAAGAACGTGCTAGTCTTATCCAAATTAAAAGCCATGTCACACATGGAGATTCCCTTTTCCTTTGGCTCCATGCTCTATAAAGAATTGTGAAGAGTTGCCACAATTTAAAAGAGGTGTTTAATACCTTTTGAAAACCTACTATTGACTGTTGTATTATTGATCACGTCCTATATCTTTTAACTTTTCTAGACAACTCACTTAAGGATAGGCACAGTGTTAGGTTTTGAGGAAATGGGTTGAGTAAGAAATGACTCCTGCTCTAGAAAAGCTTGGATTTTGGGGCCAGAATCTCACATCATTAGTTACAAGAAGCTGTTAAAGAAGGGAGAAAAAGAAGGGCAATTTAGCTGGAAGGAAGTGATAAAAAAGTGAAAGTGTTAGTCACTCAGTCCTGTCTGCCTCTTTGCAACCCCCAGATCTGTATGAAGCCTGCCAGGCTCCTCTGTCCATGTAATTCTCCAGGCAAGAATACTGGAGTGGGTAGCCATTCCCTCCTCCAGGGGATCTTCCTGACCCAGGGGTCAAACCCAGGTCTCCCACATTGCAGACAAATTTGTTACCATCTCAGCCACCAAGGAAGCTGGAAAGGAAGAGGATTTAAATAGAGAGACAGAAGTAAGGTCTTCTGATGGTTCCAGGGGTTTCTGTATGAAGGTTTAGACCTGTTGTTCAGGAACTTAGGAGAAAGAATTCCAATCAAAGGGCAGAATTTCAGCTTATTTCATTGAGGCACATGGGAACTGTGTTAAAATAGAATCGACTGCTCCGGGCAGTACTGAGCTCCTTGTTGTATTCAAATTGACACCGGGTGACCCACTGGGGAAACGATCGAATAATCCACATTCGAATTCCAGCTCCTCTTGATTTGGCAAATTAATTTCTCAGTTTTTTCATATGTGAAATGGGTAAATAACACACAAGTTGCAGAACTGATGAGCACATGAGTGGAACAATGCTTAAGGAGGGCTGAGCATAGGCACCATTTAATTAATGCTCTAATAGCGGTCCTGACGCTACAGGTGATGTTCAGGTCAGGTCAGTTCAGTTCAGTTCAGCCACTCAGTCATGTCTGACTCTTTGCGACCCCATGAATCACAGCACGCCAGGCCGCCCTGTCCATCACCAACTCCCGGAGTTCACCCAAACTCATGTCCATTGAGTCGGTGATGCCATCCAGCCATCTCATCCTCTGTTGTCCCCTTCTCCTCCTGCCCCCAATCCCTCCCAGCATCAGAGTCTTTTCCAATGAGTCAACTCTTCTCATGAGGTGGCCAAAGTATTGGAGTTTCAGCCTCAGCATCATTCCTTCCAATGAACACCCAGGACTGATCTCCTTTAGAATGGACTGGTTGGATCTCCTTGCAGTCCAAGGGACTCTCAAGAGTCTTCTCCAACACCACAGTTCAAAAGCATCACTGAAGCGGATATGAGAGTGGGGATCTGATCATCCAAAGAAGTAGGAAATTGAACAGTACAACCTCTAAGATCCTTTCGAATCCTGAACTTCTATTAGCTTATAATTCTGTATTCAGTTCATTTATCTGTAATAGAAAAGAACTCTTGTCAGGTCTTGAAAACTAAAGTAACTACTCCGTTGCCTGGTCCCCTGCACCCCCTGCGCCCCCCACACACGGCTCAAGGAGGATCCATGTCCTCCAGCCTATGTACCCCAGATGTGAGTATTCCTCTACAATTGGCTCTGTCTTGCCAGACCGAGCCTCTGTCTGCGGGCTGACGTTGGTCTCAGAGCTGAACTTACACTGTGGTTTTGTCTTCTCTATGAGCTTCCCTAGTGGCTCAGAGATTAAAGCGTCTGCCTCCAATGTGGGTTCGATCCCTGGGTCGGGAAGATCCCCTGGAGAAGGAAATGACAATCCACTCCAGTATTCTTGCCTGGAGAATCCCATGGACGGAGAAGCCTAGTAGGTTACAGTCCACGGGGTCGCAAAGAGTGGGACACGACTGAGCGACTTCACGTTCACCTTCACCTTTGTCTTCTCTATAATCCCTTTTATATCTTTTTGAAAGACTTAAAACTCCAGCTAGCTTATCACAGCCCCTACTGGTTTGGCCATAGGGAATCTCTCTATTGGTCTGAACTTTACAACAGCTGCCCAGAGATAAGTACAAGGGCCCCTGGTTAGAATCTGGACTCCGTCAAAGAAGCTCTGTATGTCGAGGGCAGATGCTTAAGATCTGAGATCTCCAATTTGGTGTTTTAGAAGTTGATTAAGAAAATGGCACAGGATCTTTAATCTTTTTGATGGTCTTCTACATGTGGAATGCTCTGCTTTGGGGATAAATAAAGGGCTTTCCAGTGATGTTTAAGCTTGGCAGGAGATTTTTAGGGTGCCCAAGTGAACAATACCAGTGGAAATGGAAAAATAATCAAATTAAAAGCTTCTTCTCATCATAGAGCATGCTCCTGTAAACATAGCTCTGTCAGACAAGCTGACATTTGACATTTGATTGTACAACCCTAAGTATCAACCCACCCTGAGAGCCCGATCCTCCCCAACAATCGTCTTATTCCTCCAGTGAAAAATAGAAGCCATCGATGACAATGGAGGCGTTTCTAGAACTCGCTGCAAAAGGCAATTGAATCAAAGATTTAAGATGAGAAAAGTTTTCCTTTTCCAATACGTTGTGGTTTTTCTTTAGCCCAGAGAATGAAAATACCTCCAAAGCTAATATGAGCTTAAACGTTCTGAATTCTCTGGCCAGTGAACGTCGTGTACTTGCAGCCAATCTGCTCCTCAAGTAGGAGGTGTCAGGGGAAGGTTCCGAGTACCTCTGGCACCTAGAATTATGTACAATAGATTTCTTTATGCCAAAAGCCTCTTACTCAGTAGAGAATAAACATATACCATACAGATTTTTTTTTCTGTGTGAGTCACAGTTATGGAATATTTTCAGGCCCAGAGACTAACAATTCTGTTTTCGCTCTGCTTTATTATTCTCCAAAGGTGCTTATTAATAGGTGTCAGAACAAGGGTAACTTTTAAGCTCACAATCCCCTTGAAGCGCTGCCTCGTGGCCCTGGATTGTGTAGGTCCACTAATGTAACCACACTGGGAAAATGTTTCAAATGCACTAACATTTCTAAATGCCATTTGTTCATCAAAATATTTTCCCTTGTTTGGTCCACCAAGCTAATGCATTTATGTGACACCCACATTAACACGGCAGTCACTTTGCACCTTGACCCCTTCCTTCTGGTCAAAGCACAGTCTGATGCTATGGAGTGGAGGCCTCTGAGAAAGAGGGAGGCAATTAGGTAAAAAGTAATACCTGGGTTTGATGGTGTTTGTTGATTAATCCTAAAGTGGTTTGCAAATTGTGCGATGTATTAGGCAACAAACAAGGATATATAAATGGCTGGGATCTGTACCTATGTCTATGTCCATGTCCATATCCATATCTTTATCTGGTGTTAATCAATATCTATATCCTATGTTTGGAGAAGGCAATGGCACCCTACTCCAGTACTCTTGCCTGAAAAATCGCATGGACAGAGGAGCCTGGTAGGCTGCAGTCCATGGGTCGCTAAGGGTTGGACATGACTGAGCGACTTCACTTTTATTTTTCACTTTCATGCATTGGAAAAGGAAATGGCAGCCCACTCCAGTGTTCTTGCCTGGAGAATCCCAGGGACGGGGGAGCCTCTTGGGCTGCCGTCTATGGGGTCACAGAGAGTTGGACATAACTGAAGTGACTTAGCAGCAGCAGCAGCAGCAGCATATCTTATGTTAATCATTTCAGTCCTGTGGGTTAAGACAAATCAGTTGGACCCACTGTTTAGCATCCTAATCTCATATGAATTTACAGGTACAGGACTTTGTATCTATAATCTTCACTTTGTAATTCTAGTAACCTAACTGAGTCAGGAAAAAACAAAACAAAACAATGGAAAACATGTTTAGAACTGAAATATGATCAGATAGCAGATGTAATGGGAAATCTGTGCCCTAGTCACTTTTGCACTTACTTTGTGTTTGGTTTTGATGAGAATGCATGTGAGTGTGGGGTGCTGAGACACCCTGAGTTTCTTTGCTGTAAGCAAAATGACAAATACTGTCAGAAGGAAAATGGAGACACAGAGAAATGATGGGAGGTGGCAAGGAGAGGAAGAAAGTCGTGCTGGAAAACATATTATCCATCCTCCTGTTCTCCAGAGCTGAGTATCTGCTGTAACCCAGGGAGGTGGAAATGCAGAGAAAAAGGAGACCTAGACTCAGAGATCATCACTGTAAGTGTAATAAAATGGTTTTAGCAAGGCCCAGAAAACTATGGGCGAGAGTGTGGATGGCATGGATAAAAAGGAAGATGGTGGGAAGTCGTGCCGTATTGTGGGTGTAATCTGGCAGGCTGGCTTCACACGATTGCACTGATGTATCATGTGCTTGACTAGGGACAGAAGGTCCTGGTCTGGTCTGAGGGCAAGCTGTCAGGAGTTCAAGGGAGGGACATTTTCTAAATAAGCTGATGTTGGAGCAATATTGGCTCCTAGAAGTGTTGACTGAGTTTGGGCATAGAGAGAAGCCCCTCTAGGTAGAGAAAAGTCAGAGTTGGGGAAGTCTGGGTGTGTTTGGAGAATGCAAATGTCTACTTTAAATTTCAACATCAAGAACCGAATTAGTAGATGTTTATTGATTGTCTGTGTTGTGAGTACAAAGGGTCAAGTGAAATCTTTCCTTCCCCACATGCTCTGCCAGGAACTTAAAATAAAGAGAAATAAGGTTGTTTTTAGAGTATTAAACTGCTAAAAAAGTTCATAAACAATGGACATGGTGGACCATCTGTGAGCATAAACCAAGACATCTTCTGTAAAGGGAACAGGAAAGTTCGAGAATAGCCAACTGTCCGTTCCAGCTGACCCCATAATTCTCTCAACAGGAGGCAGAACTGGGGGTAGGAATGTGATTCTATTCGATGAGTAAAGACCCATTTTTTCATATTGTGTTTGGAGAGAGAATTTCTGAACAGAGAGCCATGAGAAGCTGGAAGACAGATTCCCAATGTATGGGAAACAGGTCTGATGAGAGTTATTTTAATTACCAGCTATCATTCTGTGAGACACCAGTGAGTTTTGTGTGTGTGTTAAAAGTGAGTGTTCAAATCTAAAAAAGGTTGTATACCACCAGTATGAAAGTGAAAGTGAAGCTCAGTTGTATCCAACTCTTTGCTACCCCATGGACTGTAGGCTATCAGGCTCCTCTGTCCATGGGATTGTCCAGGCAAGAGCGCTGGAGTGGGTTGCCATTTCCTTCTCCAGGGGATCTTCCCGACCCAGGGATCGAACCCGGGTCTCCTGTATTGCAGGCAAATGCTTTACCGTCTGAGCCTAGAGACTGGTAAAAAGACACACAAAGGGTGAGAAGTCAGTAGGTTTCCCTAGTCTTGTCCAGGGGAGAAAGTATGAATCTTCTGGTCCCACTAAACTACCATTTTTGGTTTTAGAATAAATCATCAAAACCTCACCACGACTAATATCATCAATAGCTGTTACAGAGGATGCTTGATATGCTTGGGACTTTTTACACACTATTTCATTTAATGTCCAGATCTTGTGAATTTTACCTATTTTTAAAAAGGAAGAAACCAGGAAGCTTGCCCACACCTGATGGTGGGCACGGAGTTGATTTATGTCTTGCTGGGTTTCCAAGCTCGTGTGTGGCATGTAGACACAAAAATACTGCAGAAGAAAGTGGCTTTGGGAAGGGAGAGTGGACTGGGTATAAAGTGAGCACTTAGCCTGCAGCTTCCGCAAGCAGGTTTTGAAATAAAGCTTACATAAATAAGAAACCCACTGAGACCCAAGGTAAGATAAATCAGAAAGAGAGTGGGTGTACTTCTAAAGGATGCATTGTTGAGTACTCACTTGTGGGAGAAGAGGAGAATCAGAGAAACAAGTTCTTAAACGAGCTTAACAAAAATCTTACTTTTGTTGGCTGCTTTCTTTCCTTAAATAGTTGACATTTTAGACTGCGATAGTGTACAACCTTAATTTGGTTACACTGAAGAAACATGACAGGCTGAACGCGTATATATCTCTGTAGGAGGTTAGAGAAGCTAAGAGTCAAGGGTACCAGCTTTGAAACAGGCAGATGCAGTTTCTGATCCAAGGTCTACAGTTCATCAACTCCGTGGGCCTGTCTCTCACCTAAAAACATGAATAAGCATCTTTAGCTCACAGGACTGTTGTGAGGATTAGGTCAGAAAATGCCTAGTCCTTACTGTTTAACAGATGCAGTTAGTATCGTCTTTACTTTTGTAGAACTATAGGTAATTTTTATTTTCTTCATTATGCATTTCTGTAACTTCAAACTTTCAGACAATGAACTTATGTAATTAGCAAGGGGACAACTGGCGTTATTTTTAAAATTTTGGTTTTAATTGGCGGATAGTTGCTTTACAACGTTGTGCTGGTTTCTGCCGTAAATCAGCATGAATCAGCCATAAGCCCCTCCCTCTTGAAACTCCCTCCCACTCCTCATGCCCCACCCCTCCAGGTTGTCACAGAGCCCTGGGTTGGACTCCTTTGTGGTTGTTCATTTGCTTAGTCCTGTCTGACAGTTTGCGACCCCAGGACTGAAGCATGCTAGGTGTCCCTGTCCTTAACTATCTCCCACTTTGCTCAAACTCAAGTCCACTGAGTTGATGATGATGCCATCCAACCGTCTCTGTCATTCTCTTTACCTCTTGCCCTCGATCTTTCCCAGCCTCAGGGTCTTTTCCAGTGTGTTGGCTCTTCAGATTAGGTGGTCAAAGTGTTGGAGCTTCAGCTTCAGCATCAATCCTTCCAATGAATATTCAGGACTGATTTCCTTTAGGATGGACTGGTTTGATCCCCTTGCAGTCTAAGGGACTCTCAAGAGTCTTCTCCAGCACCACAGTTTGAAAGCGTCAATTTTTCGGCACTCAGCCTTCTCTATGGCCCAACTATCACACCTGTACTTGACTACTGGAAAAACCATAGCATACAGACCTTTTTGGCAAATTGACATCTCTGTCTTTTTATATGCTGTCTAGGTTTGTCATAGCTTTTCTTCCTAGGAGAAAGTGTCCATGGCTGTCGTCACCATCCACAGTGATTTTTGAAGCCCAAGAAAATAAAGTCTTTCACTGTTTCCATTGTTTACCCATCTATTTGCCATGAAGTGATGGGACCAGATGCCATGATCTTAGTATTTTGAATGCTGAGTTTTAAGCCACCTTTTCCACTCCCCTCTTTCACTTTCATCAAGAAGCTCCTTAATTCCTCTTTGCTTTCTGTGTATTAACATTGAAAGTTAGCCATATAGTCATGTCTGACTCTTTGTGACCCCATGGACTGTAGCCTACCAGGCTCCTCTGTCCTTGGAATCCTCCAGGCAAGAATACTGGAGTGGGTTGCCATTTCCTTCTCCAGTTAACATTGCTTATGTGTATTAACTCGTTTAATCCTCCAGTAACCTTAAGAGAGAGGTATTGTTAACATCTCCATCTTATGGAGGAGGCCAAGCAAGCATGAAGAGGTTAAATATACTGTCCAAAGGCTCACAGATCGAGGTGGAGCTGTCGGTGTTTAACATCAGGCAGTCTGGTTCACAGCATGTATCCCTCTTCTTACCTACCTGTCTCCCACCAGATCCATGAATTTATCAGGATGGCTGTTTGGCATCCTGATCCCAAGAGAAAGAGACAAGAACATGAAGTGGGGTGAGCAGAATCAGGGCAGGGACAGATCAAGAAAAACAGAGGTGACATGAGTAGGCCGGTCACAGAGGAGGGCTGAGATGCTGGGGGACAGGAGGGCTGAGTATTTTAAGGGAAGTGGTTTAAGTCAACAAATTTTAAGTGAATCCATCTTAGTTTTTCCTAGGACCAGAATAAATGCATACACAATTTATTTTATTTGTTTTCCTTGATACACACTGTAGTTCTAGAATTTAGGTGGAGGAAGGTCTTAGGAATTTGGTTGGAAGAAGCATTAAGGGAATTCACTGGAAGCTGTGATTGCACATATACCATATTTGCTTTAAACATTTTTAGGGTGACTTTGGAGGGATGGTAGGAACTATTGGAGGGATTGGTGAAGCTCCTTCCATCTGTCTTTGTACCAAAATGGTATCTACTTATCAGTTCAGTTTCATTTTTTTTCCTTTCCATGAAATATCACTGGCTTTGTTGGAAGACAGTAGTTATGCATTGCATATTTTCAATAAAAAAGGTTTACTTCCATTACATATGAGTTTGTAGATGCTTTCTACGACCTTGCACAATCTTCAGCAGCATGGAATCAAGTCCTTTGTATTATCTATTGAGTCTTTAAATTTGGTATTTAGGTTAAATACAAAATATGGTTCTTAGCATTATTCCAAGGTCACTATTCATGATGGAAAAAATGTTAAAAGCATAGAAGTAATGCATGAAAAATCCATTATTAAGAGCGGCACCCCCTTATCTACAATAGCAGTTACTTTAACATGATTTCCTTGCATTGTAGTGACATACTATTGCCATCACTGCTAAAGCCTTGTTAACGTTTCCATTATACATCTCTATTCAGCATTTCCGCCAGTTTATAATTCAATGTATTCTCGGGCTAAACTTTGGTTTATGGAAATGTCAGTTTTAAAACTTCCCTAAGGAAATTAAAAACATACGAATGAAAATGTGCAGCCCATCCCAGTTCTTGTATACTGGGGAGCAAAACACCTTCTTGTTTGGGAGATTTGAGTGGGAAATTTATTTTTGTCTTTTAATCAGATGTGATCAGGATTATAATGCTATTAATGTAAAAACATGCTGAACTAATTAAGAACCAGAGAACTGGAAAGGATCCTCAAAGGTCGCCAACAAGCAAGGTTATATCAAAACCTTCCAGACAAGTGGGGTGCAATGTCTAAAGAGCCCTGGGGAACCCGTTCTCCACAATTGTTATTGCTAACTCGTTCCATTGTTTAACAACCCCTACTGTCAGGAATTTTTTCCTTATGTCTAACTCAGATCTTTGCAGTTTAAGCCAATTTCCCGCTGCTTTCAGGGGAAATGGCAAACAGCTCTCTGACATCACAAGGATAAGAACTTCTCTTATTTGATATATACCACTGTTGGAGCCCTCCTAGGCTCAGCCTCCCCTGCCCCCAAGTAGACAATTACCTTTCTAGTTCCAGTTTAAAACTGAATCATTGTTACTGTCTTAACTGTTGGAGCCCTTGATCTAGCAACCTCCTCCTATTAATCTTTCCTGCCCACAAATATACACTTATCTCATGAATTCCATATGGTCAGTGAAAATCGTCCAGCGCTTTTCTTGCTTCAGAAAATAAAATGTACCTTGTGTTTTTAGGCAAAGTTGTTTGTGAACCCAGATTATTGTCTACATCATTTGCAAGAAGCTACTTGTCTCTGCAAAGTGCAGATGTGAATGCAGAGACAGGGATTGAACTCTGGTCTCTCTCATTTCAAAGCGCTTTTTGCTGACCAGTGGTTAGATCCACGTAAGAGAGTTTTAAGGGTCAGAATCTGACTGGTAAGAAAAACATGGAGCCTTGTAAAGATGCCAATAGATGGTACAGCATGTATTCTATTAATTTTTTCCTTCCTCCTGGAGCTGCCTTCATTTTGCTTAGAGCTGCTTTGTCGGGTCTGGGTGCCATCTTCACCAAGGGCTCAGGTGCCATTCTGCAATCATTTAATTGTGACCTTGGAGCTTCTTTTTGTTCTCCTGTATTAGACCTTGTTTTCTCTCTCCTACACCTTCCTCTTCCTTGGTTTATTCCCTTGTTTTTGTGGTGCACATCCTTTAGTAACTTCCTCAGACAGACTGTAGCAGG
The DNA here is from genome assembly GCA_006410935.1 of Redunca redunca. Classification (NCBI taxonomy): domain Eukaryota; kingdom Metazoa; phylum Chordata; class Mammalia; order Artiodactyla; family Bovidae; genus Redunca; species Redunca redunca. The sequence continues at coordinate 175,919 of SJYQ01000816.1, forward strand.
GAAATTTATTTATTTATATTTTTGTGACACAGTATGTCAGAAAATGTTTGTATTCATTTTCATGTTTGTTAGTTTTGCTAGAAATAGCACGTGCCTGTGTGAATCTTTCATCCATTATATTTGACATTCAGTGTGATCTTTCCATCTACAAATCTATATCCTTCAGGTCTGGGGAAAAAAAATAATCTCTTGAATTACTTCTTTGATGATGTCCTTCCTTCCCATTTCTCTGCTTGCTTATCCTGGAACTTCTGAACTGAGATATGAAAGGTTATAGGTAGACCTTGTTCACATATTTTCCTTTTGTCCCTCTGCTTTATTCTTTTAGATTTTGTCAGCTTTACCTCCTAACCATTCTATTTTAATGTTTTTATTTCTGCTATTATACTTTTAATTTCTAATAGTTTTTCTTTGTTAGTTTTCTAAATGTTCCATTTAAAAAAAAGTAATATCTGGCAGGATTTCATTTTATTTTGCTCCTAACTTTCAAAAAAATCACTTCTAATTGCATCATTCCTCCTATTTTTGAGGGGTTATTTGATCTTTTCTGTCCTCCAAGTTGTTCTTGCTTTTTTTGTGTTTTCATTCCTGTCTTTCATGTGATAGACTTTCCTGGCGTCACCATTTCCCTGTGCCTTCTTGCGTTAAAGAGAAAGGAAATTTAAAAGCTGACTGAGCTCGCCATCGGGGAGCTGAACTGTGGTATGGTGTATCTTGGCCGTTTAGTTGTGAATCTCAAATATTAGCATCTTTCAGTCTTTCCGTTGGGGAGAAGGTAGTAACCTGTGGAAAAGGTCTTTTAACCTCTTGCCTGAACGTCAAACTGCCTACATTCTGGAGCCGTGGGGCACGAGGGGCTGTGGGCTCCCCATCAGACAGTGTTGGAACCCCCCTGGCTTGCGTGTGAAGCCCACCCTCAGATATATCTCATATTCTGCCAGCTCAAAGACTGCTTTTTGCTTTCTTCAAAGACTGGTATTCTCCAGCTGTCCCTGGTGGTTCATGGTTAAGAATCCACCTTCCAATGCAGAGGACGTGGTTTCGAGCCCTGGCTGGGGAACTAAGATCCCACAGGCAGGGCAACTGAGCCCTTACCCTGCCAATAGAAAGCCTGTGCACCACAGCTACTGATTCCATGTGCTGACCTGATGCTGCTAGATAAGTAAACGCACTTTTTCAGTCGCTCAGTTGTACCCAACTCCTTGTGATCCCATGGACTATAGCTCACCAGGCTCCTCTGTCCATGCGACTTTCCAGGCAAGAAAAATAAGTAAATGGATACTGAAAAAAGAGATTGGAGTTCTTATCTACTGGGTTTCCCTCATAGTTCAGTTGGTAAAGAATCCGCCTGCAATGCAGGAGACCCAGGTTTGATTCCTGGGTTGGGAAGATCCCCTGAAGAAGGGATTGGCTACCCACCCCAGTATCCCTGGGCTTCCCTGGTGGCTCAGCTGGTAAAGAATCCACCTGCAATGTGGGAGACCTGGGTTCAATCCTTGGGTTGGGAAGATCCGCTAGAGAAGGGAATGGCTACCCACTCCAGTATTCTGGCCTGGAGAATTCCATGGACTGTATAGTCCATGAGGTTGCAAAGAGTTGGACACAACTGAGCGACTTTTACTCTTACTCTCATCTTCTACCATGGTGGAGGAGAAGAAATAATGATTTGGGAATCTGAGGGTTTTAAAAAATACATTCTTATTTCTCTCACTTTTTCTTAGCATCTCTTATTCACGACTCTTTCTAGAGTTATGTGATAGTGCCAGTTCTTGAGCCTCTTGGGATGCCTGGATGAACTGGGTCAGTAGTCTAATTTTCCAGTGTGAGGTTAGAATTCTGTTTTCCTGTGTCAGCTTGTTTTTCCCTCTGCCTAACATTTTTGAAAATATTGATGTTAGTGTGACAACTTCTGTTTTTCCTATTCTTGTAGTTTTTCCTTGAAAACATTCCTTATATTGTCTGTTTAATGGGAGTGGATGCTTCTAATAAGTCCATCGTCTTTTCCTTGAAGTACACTATAGTGTTTATTATAGCGGTGTGAGAGTCCAGAAGTAAGGAGGAGAGAGAGACAGAGAGGTAGAGAAATCTCCCCCAACCATCATCCAAGGAATTGAAGGTATGTATAAAGAAGAGTTGAGGGAGTCATCGTTACCCGTTGTTCTTCATGTTGGGGAAAGCACTGTGGTCATCTGTTTCCCACTAGAATTTCTCCAGAAGCTCCGGACCCCTATCTGTCCGCAGAGAGCCTGTCAGTCTTAAGAAAAGAATGTATTAATGCCATGTAGTAGACTGCTAGGTCATAATCCAAGACCTGCCAACAATTAGCTGTGTGTTCTTGGCAGCTTATTCACTTCTCTTTGCTTTAGTTTTGTCCTTGGCAAAATTGAACTAATAAGAGTACCTACCTCATACTGTTCACGTGAAGTTAAATAAAGCTGCTTAAAAAGGAGACCGGCTTGTGGCGAGCATCCTATAATGGCCCGATTCTTATGCTGTGTTCCATCTATTCGCTGCTTCCCCTGTAGCTCCTATACGCATGAGGGAGATGCGGTCTTTAGAGCAAAGAGGGAGCGGTTTCCCTGATCTTGGACCGTGTGTCTCCTGGATGCGGCTGCTCTTCTTTCTGGGAATGCAGCAGTGAACAAAATAACAGCAGTGTCTTCTGAGATCCTACCTCTAGAGGTTCTACAGTCCTGTGGAGATTCCTGTCAATAATTCCTCCACCCCTCTAGAAAAATCTTATGGCAATAACACTCATCAAAACCCATTTCTGGCTGTCAAATGGAGCTTCGCTCAAGCCACATGGAACGCTGGAGTGCAGCTGCGAACTGAAGCCCCCATCTCTGGTGTTTCTTTAGCTTAAATTTTCTGTGTGCTCACAGCCTCATCTCTTCACACCTCACTTTCAGGACATCTCATGTGGGTAAGACAGTCTTCCACCAGGAGTTAGGGCCCCCTTACCTCTCATTCCAGCACGGGCAGGGGAGGTGGATACACATAATCTATTGCTGATCTAGAAGAAAAGGGTTGCATCTGGAACATTCTCCAGGATAACGGTCTTCCACATCTTTCTCACAGGGAGCCTCGTAGCCAACTTACTGACTTGCCACCAGGCCCTGCAAGATGATTGCCGTAAAGAAAATGTACTTTGGAAAAGAAGTGCATACCTTCTAAGGGAGAAATGGTCCATGCATTTGGGCTGGCAACTCACAAAAGAGGTAATACCACTTCCATATGTCTCCTGCAAAGCTGCAGAAGCTCATGCTGCTTGCATCAGAACCCTGGATGGTATATGATTTCCTGCTCAGTGGGAGGACATTTAAAATTCCAGAAGGAAAGTACTTGGCATCAATAATCTGAAGTGTGCGCTCCACTGTGGGATGAAGAGCAAAGATCTGTTTTGCTCCGGGCGCCATGCTCGGCAAGCCTCTGCAGCTGTTATCCTGCATTTCCCACAACTTTGTAGAGCGCGAGACTCAGGGTGAGGAGAAGCAAGCAGGACACCGACGCACCGCGTAACCCTACCTGTACAATTTGCTCTCAGATATCTTTGCAGCTCGCTCCATGACTAAACACACGCAAAGCCATGATCAGTATTTATCCGTCTTGCTGAGCGATCTATAGCTGGCTTCTGGGCTCGAGTCTTTTCTCAAATAGGACAGGCTGTGTCTGTGCCTGCTGTCCTGTATCTCTTGTTTGATGCTGAATCTGTGTTCAGCTCTTGCCTGGATCACTTAGGGATTTCTAGCACCACATGCGGAAGTCGAAGATTCTCTAGGCACAGTATCTGGTGGAGAAAGGAGTAGAAACTGGGAAATGAGAAGTGATAACTGACACAGCCCTTTCGTCGTTCAGTCCCTGAGTCGTGTCCAACTCTGTGAGCCCATGAGCTGCAGCACGCCAGCCTTCCCTGTCTTTCACCATCTCCTGGAGTTTGCTCAAACTCATGTCCATTGAGTCAGTGCTGTTATCTAACCATCTTATCCTCTGCTGCCACCTTCTTCTCCTACCCTCAGTCTTATTCTTTGCCTATTCTTTGCCTATTTGCCAGCCAGTGACAAGTTCAGCTATATACTCCACTGCAATTTCTCATCATTTCTCTGTCACTCCCAAAGGCTGCAACAGTCCTTCGAGGGCTGGAATTACAACAAGTTCACTGTCCTATCTCTCGAGAGTGTCTGGCTCTGAGTAGGCTAAATGAACGTCTTATGAGTCAGAAGCAGAAGGACAACAGATTCTTTCACGTTGTAGAAAGAGCACTGAACAAAGATCTCAGCCACGTGGCTTCCTATCTCCCCTTCACTGGTCACAAACAGCTGACGTGAGCAAGTTACTTCTCCTAAGGCCTCAGTTTTCCCTCCTGAGGAAATAAAAGAGGGATCTGTCTGGATTTTTTCCAAAGCTAATGTTCACAGGCCAGGGACCAGGAGATCCTGCAGATCCTGGTGTGAATTTGCAAATATCTTAGGCTCGCACAGTTCTAGTCTGCACGGCCAGAGAAAGTAATAAAGGGTATGGACGTTTTAAACTCACACTGCGGACCCACCGGGTAGGTACATGTCACATTGCTGTCCTGCAGAGTCAGCAGCTGGCCGGGGTAGGATGGTCCTTAGCTACTGCACCGTGGGGACCGCACACGGCTCCCGGCACAGGTCTGACAACGGTTTCCAACTTCCCTTCCAGTTGAATTGGTCTGTTGTGTAAGTGCGACAGAAGACTGTCTTCAAAACGAATTGGAAAACGACTCCCTCATTCTGTTCTCTCCCAGAGACAGAGTCAGCTGAGGTTCGACATTCACCATATGCTTGTTATATACTCTGTGAGCCCGCTCGGACAGGGAGGCTTGCTCTGCTGGGCAGGGAATAAGCCTCTTTCTTCCAACCGTATTTCTCTCTCTTTCCCCTTTTAACCCAGATGCCTCCTGACACTGGGACCGATTTCAAGCCTGAGAAAACCGCTGGGGTTTCCCAACACGCCCAGCTCACTGCGCTCCATTCACCGGCTGGCCCGGTCTTGGCGGAGGTCATTCTTTCGGTCGTGAAGATGACTTTACAAGTCTCAGTTGTATCAATTAAAGCACCACAATGTGAGAGAGGCCTCATTTTATTTCTCAGGTGTCTTTACTGGCTGAAATATGGACTCCTCTGCCACTCATGGCCTTCTTCGTGGCCCTTGCTGCCTCCCTCCTGTGTATTTGTGCATATTTCTGTTACAGCGTGCTTCCATCTAGATTTGAGTAATATGTCCCTCTGACTGTCCAGTCTCTTCCCCAGAGACAGCGAGCTCCTTATGAGCAGGCAAGGAACCTCATCGGCATGTGTGCACATCTCCCAGGCCTGCTACAGCTCAGTAAATATGCTTATTAAACTCAGCTAACCCTCCACCTCACCCCTTCCATCACCTTTCAGACTGCATTGGAATTTGGGTATCTTCTATAATCATCCTAGTTTGTCTGTAACTCCCAATCATTTATGACTCTGTGTTAAAAAAGAAATGTAGAAAAGGAAACGCCAATGCAAGAAGCACTCTTCGCTGTCAGAGAGCCCTGCTTTGGTTTCACTGAGCATTTGCAGAGTGTCACTAGAGTTTCCTACACTTGGAATTTTTTTTAAAATTAGATTTTCTCTAGCTTGATCTTCAGTTCTAAACGTTTCTTAGAGTGCTTTTCAATTTCCAAAGGACTTCGTCAGTTTCACAGACTATAGGTCCAATGTACATGATAAAATCCTTTGCTCATTTATAAATGTGGGCTTTTCATATCAACATTTGAAAAAGGCAAAATGTACGTCACTTTTGTTTTAAAGATGTTACCGCCTTTCTGTTACTCAAAAGAAAGGGAAAAATGCATAGACTGTTGAGATCTGATGGAGCTGAAACCCTCCTGTCTTAATACCGTGTTGGCAAGCCTATGTACTCCATGCCATTTGAATCCTTTTGGAAGGATCTAAAAAACACATGGTATAAAGGGACACCGCACATTTGAATTTAGAAGGGGAGAAAGAGTTAAGTGACCATCACCAATTACAGCCTCAGAGGGGGTGATTAAGATCAAAATTGCAGGGAGGTTTTTAATTTAGCTGCCTGCAGAAGCAGCCCCCATTGAGCCAAACTCATCAGATCACACACACGCTCCATCTCTTTGCCCTCTACTGCCATTGACAGCAATTGTATCAGAAAGGGCACCAAATAGACTGTGTGGCCTGATACCCTTTGCCTGTGTGTCTACCAGAGTCCCCTGACCATTTTACTAGAGAGAGTGAGACGGAGCAGATCAGGGAGAAGTGTAAAGCATGACTATGCAGTTTGTTCAGTTTGTCCACTTTGCACAATTCCTTCTTGTTGCCAATATGTATAAATATAGCTGTGGATCATGTTAAGACACAGGCTTTGGTTTGTTGCTATGTGTCCTCTCTGCTATAGAGTCATGTCCCAAGCCATCTACATATATTTTATCAGAAGTGCATTCACCCACACCAATTTTTCCCCTTATGCTAAGTATAAGCCTAAATGGCAGTGCTTATTATACCGATAAAATGTCTGCTGGGTGTGAGGAGTTACTTTGAAGATGTGTGTGAGTGAGTGAGCTTGCTTAGGACTTTGTATGAGTGGTGCTCTTACCAAAAGCAACCTTCTAGTAACACTGCTAGTAACTCCTTCCACTTCTGCACAGCTTACTGTGTGCCTGGCGTTGTGCTAAAGATTTGGCCACATCACCTCTGATTCTGAGAACACCTGGAATGCAGTTCTCTTATGCCCCGCCATGCACTGATTGTGGACGTAGATGAAAATGCCAAACAATGCTTGCCTATATAACATGCTTGGAATGTTATGCGCTGCTTCTGAGATACACTTATTGATAGGGCTACACATCCATTATTTATATAGATAAGGCCAATATAATTGAACTTCATATTAACATAAAGCCCGTATAAATATTTATAAATTAACATTTAATTAACATGTTGGCTTAAGCAGGTTTCTATTGGTAGTACATAGCCAATGACATTGTAAAATTTCAGAATGGTATACAGAGTAAGTGTTTGTAAAGCTAAGAAGCCTATTTTTCATTTGAAAAAAAAAATGCAGGTTGAAATCAGGACCCAATACACCATTTCTTATAATTTTGCTGATAATATATCTTTGAATATGAATGTGGGCCCATAGTTAAGTGTTCAAGGCCTCTTAATTTAATTAGGAATAATGAAATATTTTCAGGATTCCCATTAAGAACATTTACTGACGAATACAGTTTATTCTTTTCAGACTAGAGCTTGACTTAATTCAACATTCTGATTACATTGCCCTATAGTAGTAGGGTGGTCTCCTCAAAATAATGATAATCCTTAGTTCAGTACTTTGAAAACAACCAACTTTTCTCCTTGTTTAATGGGCTCCAAATCAGTAAACTAAATTAATCAGAAAAGTCTTCGGCTCAAGTAATAATGTGTTTTCAATTCAAATTTTTACTTTGTAGATCTATCTATTCATTATGTGTTCCAAAAGAAGACACAGTGACAATGAGGTCATTTAAGTCCAGCCCAACAAAATGTCTGAAAAGATTTATTTCATACAACCGTAATTACTTTGTTGAATGTAAAATATTTTCACACTTTAAAAGCTAAAGATTTTAACTGCTCATATTGCAAACATTAATATTAAATATATAATAGCTTATAAAATATAATATATACATATTACATATATGTATACATAAAATATGTGATACACAAAGACATAAAATCACTGAGCCTATTAAAAAT
>SJYQ01000816.1:189351-264259 GCA_006410935.1 Redunca redunca
TAAATGACATATATCTTATGGCAACAACTTATTTGAATATCTTCAAGGCTGGATATACTTCAAAGTTTATTTTTTTCACAATATCTTTCCTGTCAATTTGATCAAATTGTTGCACATACTTTAATGGAACTCATTTACAGATAAGACATTTAGGATTTGCTCATCTGGACAATTATGTAATGTTTCCTCTTGCCTTTAAAAATATAGCATGGGAGAGAATATCAGAAATAGGCATGTGCTAAAGGAACTCAGAATAAATTATTATATTATGTGAGACCAGGAACTCCTCTGTGAACATATTCCCTCAAAATTAGCATCACCACTGAACTGTTACTTGACTTCAGCCCATCTAAAGATTGGAAAACTGGTTTGCATGACCTAACTCCATAAAACACACACACACATACACACACACACAACACCATCACCAACCTCTGAAAATTAACAACAGTTTTGTTAATCAAGGATTTCATCTCCGCATGAAACCAAGGCCAAATTAGGAAGGCTGTGATACTAAGGCACACAGAAACATTTGCTAAGCAAAGTCAAAATTAATGACAAACAAAACCAAGTTTCCTTTGTGACTGATTTTCAGGCAGCTGCATCTAAATATAAAAGAGCCCTCAAAGAAAGATATCCATTAATTATTAACTCAGAACAACTTCAGAAAGCAGAGCCCTTAAACCTCCATTGACATCATTCTGCCAGACTCCTAATCTCTGCAAGTTGTTGGTAAGAGTTGCATTAAACACAGCATGTCACCAATCCCGCCTTTAACAACTGCAGCTCTGGAGCTGTGCGCGGCAGCCTGGAAGACCACACGAGAGAAGCTCTACTTTCTATAAAGACATCTTTAAGGAACATTTACAATCTCACATGCTGAATAATCTCCTGGGTTACTTTACCTCTCTCAACCACACAATAGACAGTCAATAGTCTAATGGCAACATGCACGATCAAGAAACTCATCCCCCCCTTTTTTCCCCCCTGTGGAAGTACAGAGTTAACGGTCATGATTAAAAACTGTAGCACCCTACAGATTAACACAGTTCAATCTATATATAGATTGTTCCCAGGCTTTTTCATTACAGAATAGGAGAAAAGGCTCTAGTACAGTGATGCAAAAGAGTATAAGGCTGTTACGTAAGCTAGTGAAATAATTTAGCCTATTAAGTATTACTGTTAGTTCTCATAGTTTGTCATTGAAGTTAGGTACTTTTCAATTTGCAAGATGTTTTGGCTTTTTTGCAAATATAAATAAAATTTAATTTCTATGAAAATAACCTTTTAATCTATGTTGATCACTGCATGTTTACATTTTGACTCTGGACTTATAGAATTCTGAGGCCAAATATAGAGACACAGCTTTTTTGTTCATTTTGAACTTTTCTAATTTGGCGCCATCATAATTGACTAATTTACTCTTGTGCCTTAGTCCAAAGAACAGAGGAACAAAACTCTCATACAGCATGTTTCCAACCCAAATACTAACCTGGGGGGGAGAGGAAGTTCTTTTTTTAAAAAAATATGTTAAAATAGAAGTAAAAATGAATATATATGTATATAAAAAAACTAACATTTTGAACTTTGAGGTTACTTTGCAGATATCTCTCCATAGAGAGAAAAGAGCTGTAATGTGGCGGAAAGAGACATTATTTTCAGGCCCTTTGGACAAGCTGTACTTTGCTCTTATCCAGTCTTCATCTTTTTCTCATTCTCTCTGTCTTTTAAAAACTTATCAGAGTACAGACGAGAATCACCCAACCACAGTAAGTCTTTAACAATCATTATACTTCATGGCAAATAGTACCACGTTTGAATAAAGATATGAAAGCAATCAAAAATATTGAGAGCAGATAAGAAACATGTATTAGATCAAGTTGATTTGCCATAAACTTCCCAACCTCATTAGTTATAATCCATTCTACTACCTGCAAATTCTTCAGATCATCTTTTTCTACCACAGAACTCAAATGATTGAAAATCAACATGTTAAATTTTCAAGCTGATATAAAAAGAACAGGATGAGGAAATGTGTGTATCTGTGTGATGATTCGCATTTAAAGGTTTTATCTCTTTACTCTGTTTGATTAAAGGCCTTGTATTGAGTTAAACAGCAAATCCTGGAGAATAATTAGAGGCTGTTGGTTTTGTCCACCCACCTCCCCCTTTTAAATAAAAGCTTAAATGGGGAAAATGGAATGTCAGTCAGAAACTGGTTCATACCAATCATAATAATTATAATCTATTAGAATTAAGCCATAATCATTAGAATTTCTTCTTTTCTCCTACCTTTGATGGCCTGTTTCATCTGTTTCATTAAAGCTGTGATTTTTACAGATGCTCTTGATGTTCCTATGTTTGCATCAGTGTCTAAGACAGCCTAAAGGGAAGAAATGGCTGTTTGCCTATAGAAATACATGTTAATACATTAGTTACTTGAAGCAAGCAACTTTTGCAATATGTATGTCTGCGTGTCTATAGTTGTCTTTATTTGGGCCTGTCCAGCATTTTGTTGTGTTCCACTCCTGCCCGGCAGCTGGACCCTGACCTTCAAGTTCTTTTTTTTTTTTTCAAGAAAAAGAAAAAAAGAATTCTTTTCAGATTCCAAGTTCCCCCCCTTCTTACCCTCCCACTGACACCATCCTATTCAGAACCGGAGATAACTTTATTCATCTACACATCATTGTATCAAATTCAATAGGCAAACTGCTTCAACATGCCTCAGAGCTGGACAGGACAGTTATGTCTTCATTCCCCAACTCCCCCCCACCCCCAGCCACCAGTGCAATGAGATTTTTACCACTGCCCTTTTCAGGCATGAAATGAACACGGTTACAAAAAATAATTTCCAACAAGTGTTTTACTACTCTGTTGGGTCATCATAGATTTACTTCCCTGCAAACTCCTCAACTGGATGTAATATCTGACTGCCAGACTCTGTTACTTAGAATCACCTCTAGATAATGCATGTTGGAAAGGAAGAAGGGGATCTGTTTATTCAAGTCCCATAAACTGCTCATGGAGATTTTGATGAAAACATGTGCTTGCATCCCAAGTGTTTGCTTTCGCCTAAAATTAAAAGCATCAAATCTGATAAAATGGCACCATTACACAGATGACACAAAGAACTGAAAGGGAGAAATTCCGCTATCCCAGCAACCAAAAGCAAATATCCTGTTCTCAGGAAACAAAATATTATGTCTGCCTTCTGATCGATTTCGGAAGAGAGAGGAATTAAAGCTTTTTTTCCCCTTAGGCTCTACAACACTTTGATTTTACTTTTGGGAGTTTGGAACTGTTAAAGAGAAAAATAGAACTTGCTTAATGTCAGGAACATCAAATAACAGTTTGATGTTGGCCACTCTTGCTACAAAATCAGTCTACTGTCTTTAGTCGGGAGGACTGGGTATCAGATTAGTGTTGGGGGGTGGGAACCGGCTCTCATGTGGATTCTCGATGAAGCAGGCAGCAGGCTGTTACAGACAAAATAGTCAGTTTTTTCCAAAGTTGGCTTTTTTTTTGAAAACTTCCGAAAGAGTCCTTTTAAAACAACACCTCCTTGGATTCTAATGTTTTAAAAGGCAACAACAAAAATCTTGGTCAAAGCAGTGCTAAACTCAATCATGCTTCCGTATCCATTCTTGGGACTCCCTGCCCCCGTATTAGCCTACAGAGCCTGAAAGAAAGTTGAATGGTTAAAATGAAATAGAGCATCTAAAGTGCTTAGCTAGCTGTTATAAAGCCTTCTATACCCTGAAGATAGAAAAGGAGAAAGATTTTTTTTAAAAAAGAAGACTTGTACCCTTGACTAGGTGTTTTCTACTCTAGCGCCTATATGTTTATGTAGATAGAGGGTGTTATAGACATTTGGAAGGATTTGGGAGTTTCAAAAGAGAGAAGTTTATACATTAGTGCTGCAAGTTGCAAAACACTGTTGATATTCAAATGTTTATTGTGCAAAATCTGGGATAAGCTTCAGCATGAGGGCCCCTTTAAGTGCCTACAACTCTTGCTAATTCCCCTCAGCATTGAGGCTCGCACAAAGGCCTTAATCCAATTCCACTTTTTTTCAGAAAGCCTATGCTATTTTCTCTCGCAAAAACTAACAACACTACCCCATCACACTGCAGAGTGGGTCAAAGAAAAAGCACTCTCTGTTTATACTTTACCAGCACTTTGTACTTCTTGGGCAAGCATGGCAAGGAACTTTAAGTGGTTCCCTACGCCCCATGACATGTTTAGAGGAAAAAAACCCTTCAGACTTGGAGGGGGTGTTTTTTAAGGACAAAACACATACTGGGGTGTTGGGCCTTCTCCTCCTGTTTTCTGTGAAGAGAAATTGATCACCAGAGCCTCATTCTTGCAGTTCTTATTCGGATAATAGGAGTCAGGCTTGCTTTGATGAGGTAGCATGTACCTTTCGATGCGGTAGTATTATTTTTCTCTAAGAGTGTTGGTTCTCCTTCTTCCTTCCTTTCTCTCTCCGTACCTTCCTTTCAATCCACCCCCTCCACCTCTGTGGGCTTCTCAAGGTCATATATTCTTTTGGCTACCAGATCCCTTAAGCAAAATGAGACATTGATTCAGCCTTAATTTTCAGCCTCTTCTCTTTCAACACTTGTAATTTTGGTGGGTCATTTCTAATTTCAGGTAGAAATTCTGGTAACGAATAATTACACCTGTTGTTGGCACTGGAAATCAGGCATTTGCCTCTGATTGTGAGTACACAAGTGACCAATTACTCTAGCAATTAAGCTACTGTGGTTGTAATTAGAAATGACCATGATTTTGCCCCAGAAGTGAATTAGAGAGCTAGAATAGGAAGCCAAAATGACAACGGATATCTGTTAGTTTCAGAGTTGTGCTTTGGCTATCAATGTCACCAAAAATTAAACCACACAGAACTCTGGGTCTCCGTGAGGGAAAATGATGTCTTGTTCCTATTGATTTCTGTTCATGATGTCAAACTGAAGAAACTCATATTGGCTAATTTTGAGTGTTTGCATATTTCCATAAACCCTATGAGAAGCAAGTTTGGTGTACAGATTTGAAGTTCATGTGTTGAGAATTGAGGCAGCAAATCTTATCAGATTTGTTTGGAAAGATGACTCTGATTGATCGGCTTCTACAATAGAAAACAGGATACATTTGATGCAGGACTTTATGTATCTTGTGTGTGTGTATATGTTAGTCCCTCATTCATGTCTGACTCTTTGTGATATCATGGACTGTAGCCCATCAGGATCCTCTGGCCATGGAGTTCTCCAGGTAAGAATACTGGAGTGGGTTGCCATTCCTTTCTCCAGGGGATCTTCCCAACCCAGGATCAAACCCAGATCTCCTGCATTGAAGGCAGATTCTTTATCAGCTGAGCTACCTAGGAAGACTTATATATCTTAAAGAAGCTAATCTTTGCAGGAAGGGAACATTGCCACATAGTGCAAGATTAACCTATGGCAGTATTTGGTCATTTGTCTAATGAATCATGCCAAACATTTGAAATGGTGTTTCTCTTTAACTAGACTGCAAGAGCTAACATCAGCTGTCTCCAAGACTAAACCCTCAAACAGTTGGAAGAAGACATTTTCCATGATGAGTTTGTATAAGAAGAGCATAATCAAGTCAATAGTGTCTAACAACCTAAATCAATTCCATGTTAAGGCTGGTACAACAAATCCCCTGACTTCTGAGACTGTGCATTTATTTAAGTGTGAGAACCACAGTGTACTTTTTACTTTTAAGATTCTCTGATGATCTGTATCATTGCAATTATTGTCAAATGCTTCTAGCCAGTAAAACAAACAAAAAAAAACAACAAAAAACCAGTCTGCCGTAGAACAGTGAAACGGTGAACAATTGGACAGAAAATTCCATTTGAATCTGGTCTGTGATCTAATGGTCAGCTATTACACTATCAAAATTAAATCACTTATGTAATTAGCATGGTTTTCATGCTCACAGGCCTTCTCAGCAGACAGGCCAAAGACCTGAATGAACATAGAAATGGATTTCTCCTTTTGCCTCATGAGGTCACTATTCGAGCCACAGCTGCGTTGCAGTAAGTGGGACCAAATTTCCGCTGCTGGGAAGGGGTGACAGGGTCATAATTTCTCATAAAAATGATGCTGATGTAGCTCAAAAACAGAGACTATGAAATGATGCTCTTTTGGCATAATGGAAAAGATTTCTGGTTTGTAACAAACTATAATATGTAACCTAATAGTGAATAGCTCAATTGTGAATGAATAGTACAAATTCCATTTGAATCTGGCCCGCAGTGGTCAGTCCCTCGGATAGTTAGCAAGAGTACACTTCTTTGAGGGTTTTCATTAATTGGGCCAAAGAACTGAATGAAGCATTCCTTTCTTCAGGGAAGAAAAGAAAGAGGAAGGAAGGAAGGGAGGGAGGGAGAGAGGAAAGAAAAACACATCTGAAGACAAAATTCAAACATTTACTCACCAAAATCTACCAGAAAGAATAATTGAAAGACAAATAGCAAGTCTGAGCTACTGTTTTATTTTTAATTGGAGGATCATTACTTTACCTTATTGAGATGGTTTCTGCCATACATCAACACGAGCTACTTTGTTTGAAAAGACCATTTCACTTTCAAGTAAACTTCACCAGGTCCGTGTACCTAGTGAGATGGAGTGAAAATGGAGTTAATTACAGGGAGTCAGGATATTCCAAAGCATTGCCATGTTAGCCTCTACATCATAATCTGAAACTCAAACGCCTTCATGGCAGGCAGGTTGCAAAAGAATATGGAGCTTCTGGTTGGGGCCAGAAAGTAGAGAACGTACTTCTTACAGAAAGTATAAGTGTAATTTTTGTTTGTTTGTTTTTCTACTCAAATAAAATAAAACCAGTCCTCAGTTGGGCCAGAGGACAGCGCTTGTTGGCGTGGAGAACCCTTAAAATGCCTGGTGTTGAAGGTTTTCATGTATAAAGCAGTCATCAACACACACACTTAAAATTGTAGCTTAACAATATTCTCCCACTGAAATAGACCACTTGTTTTCTTCAATTTAGCACTGAACGTATTATATTAAAAAGACAGTGATGGAGTGAGCTACAATGTAAAGTCAACAAACTGCCTAAGAGAGTCCTCATTTGTTTTATTTTCTTTTTGTTAATTTAGTCCAAGACCAGCAGCCATCCTCTTGGGCTGGTGATCAGGCAGTCTCAGTCGGCCATTATAGTTTTTTACACCAAGTTCCCCATTCTCCTGGGTTACCCGAGGTTTGGGTTCTGATATCCAGGCCCTGGGAACGCCCTTTCAGCCCCTGTCACTGGCCATGGGGTCGCACCTGAATGCTAACATACCCACATGCCTCCTCATGGGCACTTCTGCCTGATGGCTCTGCGTCCTTTCTATCCGCTCTGGGACATGGGTCAATCAGCTCCCCTCTGAGCTCCTGCTGCCATGAGGCTGGGCAAGGTCTCCCCCCATCAGAGGCCCTGCCCCCCCAACGTTCGGTCTCTTTCAGCAAAAGGAAAATCTCTATCTTTTCCTTGAAGTACACTCCAAGGAAATCAACCCTGAATATTCATTGGAAGGATGGATGCGAAACCTGAAGCCCCAATCCTTTGACCACCTGATGTGAAGAGCGGACTCACTGGAAAAACCCCGATGCTGGGAAACATTGAAGGCAAGAGGAGAAGCAGGTGGCAGAGGATGAGATGGTTAGTTAACATCAACAACTCTGGACATGAATCTGAGCAAACTCTGGGAGATAGTGAAGGACAGGGGAGCCTGGCAAGCTGCAGTCCATGGGGTTGCAAAGAGTTGGACATGACTGAGCAACTGAGCAATGAAAAATCTTCCTTTTCTCTCCAAGGACACACAGGATGATGGCTTCATGAGCTTCCAGGGATGCTGACCCAGATTCCTTAAGGAGCAAACAGGTAATAAATAAGAGAAGTGAGTTAGTGTGAGACAGTATGGATGGGGATTTTAATGAATTAGAGAGTAATTGAATGTCTAAAGCCTCTCACATTCAACCCATGCATGTTAGAATCTCAGTTATAAATCCTTTGTTTAATCTTTTACAGAATACAGGAAGAACTCTTGAACATCTACTTTCAAGTTTACAAAACTCCTTGAGGCGGTAAAATGCAAAAATAAATGAAAGACTGGGATATCTACTTTGCTTAAGGTAACAGTGTTGGAGAAATCCAAGGGGAAATACACACAATAATATTTCAACAAATTATTAGGCAGTAAAAGCAGTAATGGCTACTTTTGTGTTTTGCTTTTTCTTAAACAACTATGGTGTATGAACACAATTAGAAATTTTATTCAATATACCTTTGGGTGCTTACTAATTACCTTGGCCTCTGGTAAGGAATGAGGATTATACAAATATATATATATATTTGTATAAGCATATATATGTGCATATATATATGTGTGTGTGTGTGTGTGTGTGTGTGTGTGTGTGTGCTACANGTGTGTGTATATATATATATATATATATATATATAGTCCCCAGGGATCCCCAGTCACAGCTCATAAGAAATCTTTGCAAAACAAGCAATTTACGTGCAACATTTAATCCTCAAAACAACTAAGGAGGGGTGATTATCACACCCATTTTACAGATGGGAAAACTGGGGCACAGATAAGCTTAGGAAGTAACTTGCTCAAGGTTGCAGGGCTGGTAAATAGCATAGATAGGAATGGATTGTTGGTTGGTCTGATCTCATTTCCTGGGAATTTTCACTATCACTCTGACTCTGATTATCTACATCAAAATGTATTGTAAGGGCTAAATTCTGTTTTTCAAAAATTAGAGTGACAATAGCATTAGAGTTGGGCAAAGACTTATTTGCTTGAATTTATGCTGATGCGAAGATGAGAATCCATCTGCCTAGACTCTGAGATGGCCCCAACCCCTAACCTTAGGTGGCCACCAAGTCAGTCCCCCAGAGATGTTCCCTGGAGTGCTCTCGGTTCCACAGTCACTCACCCTTTCTAATTGCAACATATCAGTTCTATTCACAGGTGGATCGACCAGCAAAGGCTCATTGAAACCCTCTCAACCACTTTCTCCCATCTTCTAAACTCGAAAGGGGGCAGAAAGGGACTCACAAAAGCCTCTTCTTCCTGAAGCCCTTGTAATAGGCTCATTAAGCACCCGCCTGGGCTTGTTATAAAATACTTTGGAAGCAGGCTGTAAGTAGCTGACTGTTTGTAACAGATAATATCAAATTGGAGAAACATGTAAAAGCACATACAAAAACAGTAAAATGAGATGTANAAATTCTGTTTTTCAAAAATTAGAGTGACAATAGCATTAGAGTTGGGCAAAGACTTATTTGCTTGAATTTATGCTGATGCGAAGATGAGAATCCATCTGCCCAGACTCTGAGATGGCCCCAACCCCTAACCTTAGGTGGCCACCAAGTTAGTCCCCCAGAGATGTTCCCTGGAGTGCTCTCGGTTCCACAGTCACTCACCCTTTCTAATTGCAACATATCAGTTCTATTCACAGGTGGATCGACCAGCAAAGGCTCATTGAAACCCTCTCAACCACTTTCTCCCATCTTCTAAACTCGAAAGGGGGCAGAAAGGGACTCACAAAAGCCTCTTCTTCCTGAAGCCCTTGTAATAGGCTCATTAAGCACCCGCCTGGGCTTGTTATAAAATACTTTGGAAGCAGGCTGTAAGTAGCTGACTGTTTGTAACAGATAATATCAAATTGGAGAAACATGTAAAAGCACATACAAAAACAGTAAAATGAGATGTACTCTAATGATACCAGCCAAACAAGCAGGGAAGTAATTAGTCACTCCATGTACATAATTTGGGATGTGTAGCAGAGCTAATTTTATATGAGGCCATGTCAGCTTCTAACTTTGGTGTTTTGTGTATGGGGTAAATAAAAGATGTTCCATGGAGAATTCTGTAGCATAGGAAACTGAGCAAGGCTTCTATCTCATTATGGAAGTCACACATCGTATTTATTAAGCCTCTCTTAAGAATGCTGTAGAGTGTTTTGATTATTTATGTTTTTCCTTTCATCAGATATGAATTTATGTAAACTGATCTAACTCTAAATAAAAATTATTTATCCATAAAACATAGAGTGCTACTATTTCTTATTCATGATGTTAATGCTAAAAATTGGTTTTTTGATCTAGAATTAATACTCAAAGTATGTTATCTCCTATGGAAGACATTGAGATGAGTGATATACAAACACGCAAAGACTGGATTACCTTGTGGAAAACTACATTTGCAGGGAGCTGTATTTTAGGGAAGAATTTTTAAATTTGGGGAGATAACTTGTTTTCAATTATTATCTGTAAAGTAATTCTCAGCTTATGTAAAATATTATTATATTCATTTAAAAAACTTTTGCTCAACGAAATCTTTTATTCCTCAGAAAACTACAAGTATCACCTCTGTGGGAAATGAAGCAATTTCTATGTCTAAAAGTATAAAAGAGATAAAAAAATATTTTTATGTACCTCATCAGAGTAGAATCATTAGTATTGATATTATCGATACAACTTTGGATACTTTTAAAAGCTTGTTGTCAAGCATAGTTTATTTAGGATCTTACTTATTTCATAAATTTGTCAGGTAGATGAATACAAGAACTACACCTTCTCATCTTAGCTACCACTCCCCCATTGAAAGCTGTTTTACATAAGCTTAAATTTTCCTCTGTGGCCTCTGGTTTGGGCTTCCTGGGGTTCCAAGATTGGGGAGCAAACAGTCTTGTGTGGAGAAAGACACCTGACCCTGAATGAGGACCCTGGACAATTCTATCCCTTCCTGTTTCGCATACATCCATGGATGTATCACCATGTGCTCTCTGCATCCTTTTAGGTCAAATTAAAGGGTTGGAAAAGTAATTCCTATACTGACTTTCAGTCCCCTAGTTCTGTTTTTATACTTTGATCTGAATAAAGTGTACACACACAGGAGCTATCATAGTTATCCAGGCTGAGCAAACGTATTTAATTAATAAGTGCTATAACTCTGAAAGAGAGGATGACTCAGTAAAATACTGTGAACAATCAAAAATTATAGGACATTTTGAACTAGGTGACGGTGGATGGTGAACAGATTCCTCACGTTGAAAACTGTGATAGAACATCATACCTTGGTTTATAGTATGTTTTTTTATTGGAAAACTATTTTTCACATCTGAAGATCTCCTTTCGGACTACTGGACAAAGAGGGGACATATCCTTTGACCCAATAAATCCACTTATAGCTGTTTTTCTTATAAATATAAACACACATGTGCAAAGAGGTCTACTTTAGTGTAGACACCGCACCACTGTTTGGGAAAGCAAAAGATGGGAAACAATCCTACATAAAACAGATAAACAGCAAGGACCTACTATATAGCACAGGGATCTATATTCAATATCTGCATTAACTTACAATGGGAAAGAATCTAAATATATATAAGTGTGTGTGGAAAAGACTCTGATGCTGGGCGGGATTGGGGGCAGGAAGAGAAGGGGACGACCCAGGATGAGATGGCTGGATGGCATCACGGACTCGATGGACATGAGTCTGAGTGAACTCCGGGAGATGGTGATGGACAGGGAGGCCTGGCATGCTGTGATTCATGGGGTCGCAAAGAGTCAGACATGACTGAGCGACTGAACTGAACTGAACTGTGTGTGTGTGTGGTGTATTTGTGTATATACATATGCATAATTGAATCATTTTGCTGTGCATCTGAAACTAATACAGCATTGTAAATCAGCTAAATTTCAATGAAAAAAAGATAGGAAATAATCTTTTTGTGCATCAGTAGAGATCTGTGTAGTAAATCATATTTAAATTTAATGAAACACTGTGTATTGATACTAAAATAAGTAAGGCATCTTTATAAGAACAGATAAGGAACTATCTTCAAGATGGATTATTAGGTGAAAAAAATAAAATGCAAAAAATGGTATGTAGACTACACTACCATTAATTTTTTCAAAATGTATAAACACATATCACACATATATTATATGTTTGTAATGTCTCTAAGAGGCTACCTAAAAGTATGGCGACCATGGGTCCAGGGCTACTGACAAAGCCCAACTCAATTTTTCCTGTGTGCTGACTTATACCTTTTTAAATTTGTACCATGTGCATCCAATATTTATATTATCAGAAGCAATAATAAAATTAAATATTAAGTGTGTAGGACATACCAGGTATTGTTCTAATGCCTACATGAATTAATTCAGTGAATCTTTATAATAAAGATTTTTATGAGATTAGAACTGTTACTATGATCCCATTTGGCAGATAAGAAAACTGAGGCAGGAGCAAGGTTATCCACGCTGACATAGAAAATGAATTGTTTATAAGCCACTAGGCCATCTTCCTAAAGGTCTCTCTCTAAAGTTTTACAAGTACTTTCACAAATGCAGTATATATATTATATTCAGGGTTTTGGAAGTCTCCTGACTTTGATAGATCCATCCTTCCCCACTATAAATGTTGCACAGTCAAATAAAGTTATGTGTGGTTTTGTCCAACATCAAGGATTAGTAGTGGTCCTTTGGCCCATCCCATAACAGCTGAACCCAAAAGGAGACGCCTCTGTTTCAAGTCCAATTATTCTCCACTTGGATTCTCAGTGTTCCCTCATTTACTTGAAAGTTCAACTTTTACTGCCTGCTCTTTGGTACAATGCATGTGGTTTTTTCCAAATGCTGCAGTTCCTGCCTCACCAATTTCACAGCTTTTTAAAAAATTGAGTATATCTTTTTCTAAAATATTATCCCAAGTGTACGAACACCCAGGTAATTCTATAGACTACCTGTTTTCCCAGAAACAAGTCACTTTTAATTTGGTCATAAATACAAGTATAAATAAAAGCCAATGCCCTTCATCATTACTTTCGTCTTTCTCATAACCATCGTTAAAGAGAACATCTCATTATTTACCGATGCACTACTCACAACCTTAATAGAAATTAAAAAGAAATCAATTTCGTTAATTGATGGACACAGAACTCTGTGCAGTTAGCAATGATGAACAAACTAGGGAGAGTGGAGGGAGGAACAGATAAATTGTTTAACCATTAGGAAGGGCCATTTATCTTTTGTCTCTCTCAGTCTCTTATTTAGGAATTGACTTAACAATGTGAGACTGCTTCTCGGTTATTTAATTATCACCAGCCATTGCTTCAGCTTCCAGTTGTCTGCCAGTCAGCTTCTAAGTTCAGAGACTTGCTTCCTGCTGCTTCCCTCCTGAACATGCTAGAACACTTTCGCTCTTGGATTTCTCACCTTTGGTGACCTGTAGCTCAGTTTGTCATTAAAAACACAACAAGATAATACAACAAAACAAAATAGTCCAGAGGTCAACACCCTTCAGGTGTGAGTCTGGGACCTTGCAGGGGGTGGCAATGAGAGTTCAGGTGTGTTTTGAGGCTGCTGCTAAGTCGCTTCAGTCGTGTCCGACTCTGTGCAACCCCATAGACGGCAGCCCACCAGGCTGCCCTGTCCCTGGGATTCTCCAGGCAAGAACACTGGAGTGGCTTGCCATTTCCTTCTCCAGTGCATGAAAGTGAAAAGTGAAAGTGAGGTCGCTCCGTCGTGTCCGACCCTCAGCGACCCCATGGACTGCAGCCTTCCAGGCTCCGCCATCCATGGGATTTTCCAGGCAAGCGTACTGGAGTAGGGTGCCTCTGCCTTCTCCAGTGTCTTGAGGCTGAGAGATGGAAAAGGAGAGAGTTCACAGCCCTGATGTCTGCTTCTCTTTCCAGAACTTAACTTTTAGTCTTTTGACACCTCACACTCAGTCAGTGGAACAAATCTGTCTGAGAATGTTTTAGAGGGTAGACCAGAAGTTTATTTGTTTTAATAAGTCTTGCAAAAATACATTTTCTTTGGAGAAACCTGGAAAGTCCAGTTTCTTTCCGTTGCCTCAACTCCATTTACAGTATTTCTTGAGATGTAGGGCCCTTGAGGGGATTTATTCTTTTACCAGGCTTGGTGTTTGGAAGTTGCTGCTATGAGCAGTGAGGTTTTGGATCTCATATCAAAGGGTTTAAAGTTAATGATTTTAAGTATGGCTGGATTTTATTGCTCCTCTGGTGGGCTAAAAACTTCAGCCACTCTTTGACCTCTGCTCAGTCAATTCAATTCCATCTAATGCTCTGTGACTAATATGGTGGATATTTAATCTACTTTGCTGCTGAAATTACTTAGAGTCACTTTTTTTTTCCCTTGGAAAACTTCCTCCTGAGAGAAATTGCTTATCGTAAGCTCTAAATATGTTGCATATTACAGAATACATTTAAAAAGCTTTTCTTCCAGAGACAATTAAACCTTATCACTTATTTTGCTATCACATTACAAAAGGGACAGGAAAAATGATATTATTCTAGAAATAAAAGTCGAATCAAAAGGAAGAATGACCTGAAAGCACCCTGATCCTGGTATTAATGTAGGTATCATAGGCAGTCATGTCTTACTCAAATATATCCCTCAATAAAATTAAATTGGGAGACAAAAATCGATGAGTCACAGGGTTATGCATCCAAGTGGGTTCCTTTCATCTATTTCCTTGTTCAAAACCCACATGGCTGCTTTTCAAGGCTCATTTGGTGGAGAATGTGGCCTGTGTATTCAACAAGCAAGAAGATGACTGCCTCAGGCACTTGGGAAGGTGTGGTCCAAATAAGGGCTGAATGGAGACAGACCTGACGTTGTCCCCAGGGAGCAAGAAACTGAGTCTAATCTTTCCCTGGTCCCTGATTACTGTTGTGCCCATTGGGCCAACTGTTTAAACCTCTGCTCCTAACCAGAGGGTCTGCAAGGTCGTCTAGGGCTACCCATCTTAGACCAATGCTGTGGTCATGACTGAATCGGATCTCTGATGAAGGTTCTTGAGTAGTCATTCAGGGCAACCAGGTTCAGTGTGAAGTAGGCAGAGCCCTTTCTTTCCTGTGGCCAATTTTCATTCCTCAGTCACTTAAAGTGGTTACCACCAATAAGCACATTAAGTATAAAAGTCTTTTCCCAGGAAAATTTGCATTTAGACAGGGATCAAAGCCTTAAACTAAGGAAGAGTGTGGAAGGTGGAGAAGACCCTATGGCTTCAGAAATACATTTCTGGTCCCAATTTTATCATTCACTCATTTGGTATCATCACCTCTCTGGGCTTCAGTCTCTTACTGAAGGAGGAGAGGGAGCTGTAATGATCTCTAATCTTCCTTCCAACTCTAAAATGTAGCCATTTAGAAATAAAGACGGTCTTCATGTATCAGAACTCAAGGACAGTTTTTTTCCTCATGTCTGGTCATAGCCTTAAACTTCCTCCCCAGTGACATGCGCTATAGCTCATGGCTGAGCACCCTGGAGTGAGGGGTGTGGTGAGAAGAGACCCAGACTCAGGGAAGCCACAGGCAAAGCTTCCTGCTTCAGTTCAGTTCAGTCCAGTTCAGTCCCTCAGTCATGTCCAGCTCTTTGTGACCCCATGGACTGCAGCGTACCAGGCTTCCCTGTCCATCACCAATTCCCAGAGCTTACTCAAACTCATGTCCATTGAGTCAGTGATGTTATCCAACCATCTCATCCTCTGTCATCCCCTTCTCCTCCTGCCTTCAATCTTTCCCAGTATCAGGGTCTTTTCCAAGGAGTCATTTCTTCACATCAGGTGGCCAAAGTATTGGAGTTTCAGCTTCAGCATCAGTCCTTCTAATGAATATTCAGGACTGATTTCCTTTAGGATGGACTGGTTGGATCTCCTTGCAGTCCAAGGGACTCTCAAGAGTCTTCTCCAACATCACAGTTCAAAAGCATCAATTCTTCAGCACTCAGCTTTCTTTATAGTTCAGCTCTCACATCCATATATGACTACTGGAAAAATGGTAGCTTTGACTAGAGGAACCTTTTTTGGCAAAGTAATGTCTCTGCTTTTTAATATGTTGTCTACGTTGGTCATAGCTTTTCTTCCAAGGAGTAAGCGTCTTTTAATTTTATGGCTGCAATCACCATCTGCAGTGATTTTGGAGTCCCCCAAAATAAAGTCTCTCACTTTTTCCACTGTTTCCCCATCTATTTCCCATGAAGTGATGGGACCAGATGCCATGATCTTAGTTTTTTTAAGCCAAATTTTTCACTCTCCTCTTTTACTTTCATTGAGTCTCTTTAGTTCTTCGCTATCTGCTATAAAGGTGGTATCACTTGCATATCTGCGGTTACTGATATTTCTTCCAGCAATCTTGATTTCAGCTTGTGCTTCATCCAGCAGTGATTTTGGGACCTCCCAAAACAAAGTCTGTCACTGTTTCCATTGTTTCCCCATCTATCTGCCATGAAGTGATGGGACCAGATGCCATGATCTTAGTTTTCTGAATGTTGAGTTTTAAGCTAACTTTTTCACTCTCCTCTTTCACTTTCATCAAGATGCTTTTTAGTTCTTCTTTGCTTTCTGCCATAAGGGTGGTGTCATTTGCATATCTTAGGTTACTGATATTTCTCCCAGCAATCTTGATTCCAGCTTGTGCTTCGTCCAGCCCAGCATTTCGCATGATGATCCTGCCTCAGTTTCTTGAGATATAAACCGAGGACAGTAGTACATAGCTCATCAAGGAGTTATGATGACAAGTGAATCTGGATGGTGTCTGGCACAGAAGATTCCTGATCAGTGTTAATTTCTCTCTAACCATCTCTCCCTCCACCGGTATGTTACTACTTCTACTATTCTCTCCCCAGAAAGTCAGATGAGTGACTATAGAAGACTGAATTCCTGGCCCCTGTTTTTGCATCTTCCTATTCATGTTCCATTCACTAATGCCATGTAACTTTTCAGTTTCTTCAACAAAAAGGAAAGTGTGCACTTTTGCCAAATAGGCTAAAATGCTGTAACAAGCCACCTCAAAGTCTTAGTGTCTTAAAACAAGATGAAGTTATTTTTCGCTCACCTTACAATCTAGTGCAGTCATCGGGGAGCTCTATTCTGTTCAGTCAGTCCCAGTCTTTTTTGGCTGGAGCCTCCTCCCCACTCTGCACACCTGGAGTTCTTTACATCCAGCCAGTGAGTGGCAGAGCGAGGACAAATTGTCAGGAGGCTTTTAGGGGTCAAGCCTACTCAGAGAGACCATCACTCCCACCTCCGTCCATTGTCCTCAATTTAGTCACATGTCCCTCCCTTCGAAACTGCAAGGGAGTCTGGGAATATGTGGCTTAGTTTTGTGCCTAGAAAGGAAAGGAAAATGGTTTGGTGAACATATATAGCAGCATCTGTCGTGGCAAGTATAGCCTGAGCTCATGAGTGCACACGCCTCTGGGAGAGGTGCAAGGCCACCACAGTGCAAAAGGGAGTAACAGTGACTTGGAGGACCAGAGTGGAGGCACTCATTCTACAGGGGCCTTCCCATGTGGACTGGTTTACCAGATCTTTCCGTTTCTGTAAGCAAATGGGATTTTGATGTGAAAACCACAAATTTTAGGATGTTAAGTTGCTTTCTGGAAAAAAAAGAAAAAGTGTGCTAAAGTAGGTACCTATAGGTCCCGTTTGGTGTGTAAAAGTCAACTAGTCTGGATGTCTCTGGTCTTGATACATTGAGGGTCAGAGTTTCTGAGAGGTAGGGGCATGGATGCTTGACCTTTTCAGAGGTAAGTGGAGGTGGGCTGTGGGGAGTATTCTATGATAGTATTTGGGTTCCCTGAAGGCATACAGAAAATGTGTGCATTCTGAGAGCAGTGGAGACTGTAGTACCCAGAGGCGGAAGCATACTTTGATAGTCAGGGGACTTGACATAGGGCTAGGCATTAACTACCTGCCCTGACCTTTCTGCTCAGCCACAGGACTGGACTGATGGTGGCTAGCCAGGAATGGTCATCATATTCCCCATTCATTTCAGCCTCTGTTACAATGCCTGACACCTTGGTTAAGTACTTGACAAGTATATATACATATATATATATATATATATATAAAATTAATGAACGATTGACTTGAACTGAGTGAGTAAATGAATGCAGCTCCCAAAACAACAAGGAGTGTCAAGGCAGTGACACGTAAACATCTGTGTGTTCTTCTGGGACTTTCCTTAGGCTCCTAGGACACTTATCTCAGAAGAGGAAGGGGAGGACTTCTTGTTAATGTTGGATGTGGAAGTGTGAATTACATTGCACTTGATTTAAAGAATAAAGGATTGCAAATTATTTTGCATTCTGAATTTTGGTACACAATTCAGAGCTATTTGTTATTAACATAGGTGTTAAATGGACCAACTATGGACCTTCCAGATATGTCAGACAACTGCTGTGAGTTTGGATAAGGCAGGGAAATCCACCAGGCAGGGCAGCTAAGCGGCTTATTGCTGCAACTTGCAACATAAAAACAAAAGCGAGTGGTTTAGAAAACTAGGGTTCAAGCAAAGATCAATGACTAAAGTACAATCTTGGTGTGTCTGTGTCTGTGTCTGTGTATATGCTCAGTAACATCCGACTCTTTGTGACCCTGTGGACTGTAGCCCCCCAGGCTCCTCTGTCCATGGGATACTCCAGGCAAGGATACTGGAGTGAGTTGCTCTTTCCTCCTCCACTTGGTATGTGTAGCACTTTGATAACGGCTCTAAATCTTAGGCTTAAGGTCTGTAAGTAAAATAGGTTCAAAATAACAGCGGCTTAAAGAAAGATGGAAGTTATGAAACTATGTGAGGTATACGGTGGAAAGCCAGTGTCTGGTTCTTCTGGCTTTCCTCCCATTTAGGATGCTACCTGCCTTGTTTCATGGTCCAGGATGATGGTCTGTGCTTCAGTCATCACAGCTGCAGGTCAGGTGGCAGATAACGGAGGTGAGGGAGGAGAGAAGATAAACCAGGTGATCATACCAACCAACTTTTAAGAGAATGTCTGTCCTGGAACCTGCCATGCTTTTTTCCATTTCCTTGGCCAGAATGTGCTCAGAAGACCATGTCTAGCTGTAATGGAGTCTGGAAAAAGTGCCTGGCTTAAAACAATGGTAACTAATACTCTGTGCATTAGTTAGCTCTTCCTGCCAAGCAAATTGTCTCTGAACTTAGCAGCTTAAATAACAACCATTTGATTTATCTCACCACTCTCTGGGCC
Organism: Redunca redunca; assembly: GCA_006410935.1. Lineage (NCBI taxonomy): Eukaryota > Metazoa > Chordata > Mammalia > Artiodactyla > Bovidae > Redunca > Redunca redunca. The sequence continues at coordinate 208,417 of SJYQ01000816.1, forward strand.
AACTGAGCTTCTTTTCCTCTGGACCAAGGGGAATGACTTCAGATTGCAGGGCAACTTCATAGTCATGTGGGGTGGCTGGCTTTGTTTGCCTTCACATGGGTTCTTTCCCTCCAGCGGGCTACCTAGGACTCATCACATGAGGATATCAGAGTGGCACATACGGTCAAAAGAGATGAGTCCTAATGTAAGCCTTTTCAAACCCCTGCTTGAGGCATGGTTATACTACTGCTCCACCATCTAAAGTAGCTAAGCCTGATTCAGCGGATAGAGAAATACATTCTACCTCTTGATGAGAAGAGCAGAATTTGTGGCTGTTGTATAGAATAGGAGGACAATGGAGAATGTAGACATTTTACCATCAGAAATAGCATACCCGCCCCACCAACGCCTATTGTTCCAGGCTGGTTATGACTAACTTCTTGCATTCCATCTTCACCTGGGTGTGTCCTGAGACATCTAATATGCAAAACACTCAAAACATAACTTATGATCCATCTCCCACACATAATGAAACTAAGCAAAGCTTGTCCTCCTACACCGTATGACACTGTAACCCTTCTAGTTAGTTACTCAGTCTAAATAGGTAGAAGTCATCCTTGATGACGCCTCTCTCATGTTCCCATACTCAAATTATAATCAAGCCTTGCTGATTTCATCTCCTATTTATCTCTGGAATCCACCCACATGTCTTCAACTCTGTTGCCGCTGCCTTAGTCCAAGAGACCGGGCATTCTTGCCTTCTCCAATCTATTTTTCACATGACCGCTAAAGCGATGAGGATGTAAATGTCATGTCATGTCACTCTCTAGTTTAAAAGTTCCCCTGGTGTCCTCTCACCCTTAGCATGGAGATCAGCTCTTGACATATGGCCTTCAAGATCCTGCCTGATCTGGCCCCTACTAATCTCTCTCTCTCAGCTCACTGCTACATATGACTTCAGAATAAGGCATAAACATGTACTTTTAAAACAATAATTTTAACAGCATGACCCAAGATGTGACCACCTGCCCCTTGGGACACTAACACCATCACACTCAAAGGTTTCAGTCCATGTGCTACAGACTAGCCACAGGCCCTCTCTTACGGGCAACTGCAAGGATATTTCTGAGTCTTCTAGGTGTTCTTCCTTATCCTTGGCTGGTGAAGTAAGGGAGACTTCTTTGTAGGCTTACAGTAATGTTCAAAGGCACTTTGGGAGCCCCTATGTGTGATTGTAAGTAACAACTAATAAAATGGCTGATATGTATTGCATATTTAAAAAATTTTTTTGGAGTACAGTTGCTTTACAATGTTGTGTTAGTTTCTGCTGTATAGCAAAATGAATCAGCATATATCCCCTCTTTTTTTGGATTTCCTTCCCGTTTGGGTCACCACAGAGCCTTGAGTGGCGTTCCCTGTGCTCCACAGCAGGTTCTCACTAGTTATCTGTTTTATACATAGTAGTATATATATGTTAACCCCAGTCTCCCCAGACATTCCATCTCCTCGCTCCCCCTTGGTGTCTCTATGTTTGTTCTCTACATTCGTGTCTCTATTTCTGCTTTGCAAACAGGTTTATCTGTCCAGTTTTTCTGGATTCCACATAAATGCATTGATATATACTTTTTCTGGCTTGCTTCAGTCTTTATGACTGTCTGTAGTCCATCTACGTCTCTGCAAATGACTCACCTTCCTTCCTTTTATGACTGAGTGATGTTCCATTGTATATACGTGCCACATCTTCTTTATCCATTCCTCTGTCGATCGACATTTAGATTGCTTCCATGTCCTTATAGTCACAATTTAATTGAAGTCACAGAACAATGAGGGAGGACTCTTGTCATTCCCATTTTACAGATAACAAATTGAGAGGTAGAGATGTTAGTAATCTGTCCAAGGACACAGGTAATTATTATGAGATTCAGATTTCATATCTGAGCTGTTTTAAATGTTGAGTCTATCTCTAAGAAGTGAGAATTTTTAACAGCATACTCAACTGCCTTGCTTGACTCTTATTATAGTGCCAAGGAGCTGGTTCAGTGTTGGGGGCCAGTTACATGAATCTGAGCTTAGACGGAGGTGTTAAAAGGTACAGGGCATTCCACCTGGGACGGTCAGCATGGGATCACATAGACGGGCTCTCTGAGCTGGAGGCGAAGTGAAAGAAACCACAATTTGTCCCAGAGATAGGACAGAGGTGGAAGATGAGGGAAAGAACTGAAGCTGGACCGCAACAGAGGAGAATGGGAAGGGTCCGGGTGGGAACTTGGTGAAAGAAAAGATTGCTTGGTTAGTAAGGGCCTTCTCTTGTGCTACCAGCCTACTTTCCTTGATGGCTTAGCTTTTGGATATTTTGCAGATGAATCTTAAATGAGGTCAGGTATCTTTTCCCAGTCCCCATCTAACCCCCCTGGCCTGGGGTAGTCTAGCCTCTGCAGTGGGTCTGACCAGCAGCCCTGCTCCTCAGGGCTTAGCTGGCATGTCCAGCCCAGGCCTGTCCCTTACCTGCTCTTAAATGAGTTTAAAGTTGATTCTCAGAGCCTCCTGTTAAGACCCCAGCCTTGGATTTTGTTCTGTGAAACCCAGAACAGAGACACCGGCCAAATTCATGTGGACTGGGAGGTAATACATTTGCATTGTTTTAAGTCTCTGAACTTGCGGTGATTTGTTATGGCACTAATAAAATAACTAACACAAATCTTTCCCTTGGATCCTCTTTCTGACAGGGTTTAGAAACCCATCAGGCCTTGAGGGATAGGAGAAGTTTCTAGGCACACCCTCCCCTGCTAACACCAAGTTGAAATGACTTCTCAGAGTCTCCTTGGAAAGGGTCTGTCATGAGGCAGACAAAGTGGGCCCGAGGCAACCGTTGGCCAGCAGGAACCTCCCACTTTGCTTGCCGCCATCAGCTGGACCGTGTCAAGCTTTCAGCAGTTTACCAGGAGGAGAGCAGATGTCTGTCAGCTGTTGGACAATGTGCGAAGGTGTCTCTCAGGCAGGGAGTCAATGTCACTCCTTGGAAAATAGTGGAAGGAGATCTTCATGGAGAAAAACCTGTCTGTGCAGACAGCATTCCCAGTGGGATGAAGGGTTTTCTCCAAAATCTGGAGAGACAAGTTTAAAGGTGGAACACATTGTGAAAAGATGCAAGTGTGAGTAGTAAGAGCAGCCGGCCAATGTTGGCTGCTAAGGTTAAGACATTTTTTTCACCTGAGCCTCAGCAGCAGGTACGTTACCTGCCATTAAGGCAGCTTCATATTCAAGGGGAGAAGGCAATGGCACCCCACTCCAGTACTCTTGCCTGGAAAATCCTATGGACGGAGGAGCCTGGTAGGCTGCAGTCCATGGGGTCGCTAAGAGTCGGACATGACTGAGCGACTTCACTTTCACTTTTCACTTTCATGCATTGGAGAAGGAAATGGCAACCCACTCCAGTGTTCTTGCCTGGAGAATCCCAGGGATGAGGGAGCCTGGTGGGCTGCCATCTCTGGGGTCGCACAGAGTCAGACATGACTGAAGTGACTTAGCAGCAGCAGCAGCAGCAGCATATTCAAGGATGGACTTCCTGCCTTAAAAGCAGTAATCTAGACTATCACCTTTACCAGGCACCTGGATGAAAAATGCTTGGAAGTCACAAAGTTACTCTTTACAAAGCATCAAGTGGATTTCCTTTTTTTTTTTTTTTNNAAAGCAGTAATCTAGACTATCACCTTTACCAGGCACCTGGATGAAAAATGCTTGGAAGTCACAAAGTTACTCTTTACAAAGCATCAAGTGGATTTCCTTTTTTTTTTTTTTTCATTAAGGATAATCTGCGGACTGCATAGTACCCATTTCCATTAAAGAGACAGCTTAAGGAAAGAAAAAAAAAAGGAAAAAGCTTTGACAACTTTCCTTGCAATATCTTTTCATTCTTTCTTTGATGTATTTGGAGTGAGGAGAATACATTAGTGCCTTTTAGCTTGGCAGCCAACTCTCTCTCATGTAAGTAAATGGAAAAGGATTGACTAGATGGTTTACTTCATTTGCAGAATTCTAATGTCAAGGCTGTTTCCTCAAAAGGCAAAAAAAAAAAAAAAAATCTTAAACAATGCCTTTTACTTCCCATCAATAGTCAACTTCAATTAAATAGATGCTGTCCTGCAGGAGACTGTCTCAGGAAGTTGTCAGTCTTTGGACCATAGGACCCATGGACAAGGTGATGGCTGCATTGGTACCTAGCAGCCCTGGGGGGGGACGGGCTTCAGGGAAACATGAGCAATAAGAGTTAAGTCTTGACTCTGTAGCAAAGACCACGTAGATGTCCCTAGCTGCCCTCATCCGGGCAGACTAGACTATACCCCCGTCTGGCCACTCTCCTCTGCCCCAGCAGATATATAGAGTTTTGCTGTCATCTGATGGCCCACTTGAACGCTTGAGATAAGACCTCTCAGACTCTCTGAAGGTTGGGTGTAGTCCACAGGGTGTAAATGAAAGCAATGTGTTCCGCTCCCGGATCTGGACTTTAAAACTCTGCAATCCTCCCTTTTGTCTCTGGTCTCCCTCAGGGTAAGATCCAGACTGTGTTCCCTACAGTAACCCAGGTCCTTCCACCCAGAGGAAGGAGACACCCAAGGGAACAGTGGTGCATCAGGTAGAAGGAGCCTGAGGCCACAAAAGGCTCTCGAGGCTGAGGGTTGCTCTGCCACGTCAACTTCCAACCTACAGCTATGGGACAGAGACACAAACTTCCACATTATTTAAATCACTATGCCTTGGCATCTCTTTGTTTTCACAGCTTAGCTGGTACCAAGCCCTCAACCCCTTCCCTCGTACCCAGAGCCTTTGGTTACCTCGATGCCCAACGCTGAAATGCCCTCACCTAGATCTATGTTCTTGCTGAGCCCCCCTTTCTTTTTTGGAGTGATGCCACTTCTGTTACAGACCAGGCGTCATGTTTTGATCTGGGAATAAGTCATGCCAGCCCCTCTGGGGTGTGCCTGTTCCATAAGCAGTGCTCTTAGGATCTCCAGGTCAGATCTTCTGATGGTCCATTGCTCATGTGCGTCTGGTGGGCAACTGAAGGGCCCTAACCTTGACCTCTGGGCACCATTTTCAACTTCAAGAGCAACTCTTAGGGTAGGGAGTTCAGGACAGGTGGAGACAAGCTTGTATCCCAATGAGCCCTTGTGGTGCCTCTCAACATACCATGCCCCAAATTGATTCCTCTACCTCCAAGGTTGGAATTTCACCCTCCTTTCCACTCCCAGTGTTTCAGAAGACATGTATAGGTTTTGGGTAAATCTTAAAATTTTGATGGTAAGCAAGATTTCATTTTTGATTAAACAGCTAAGATTGGACTTAAAAGTAATTTTTAAAAAGATGGATACAGAGAACAGATTGGTGATTGCTAGAAGCAGGGGGTAAGAGTGTAAAATGGGTGAAAGTCAAAAGGTGGATTCCACATATAAAATAAGTAAGTCATGATGTATAGCCTGGTTATTATAGTTCAGTTCAGTTCAGTTCATTTCAGTCACTCAGTCGTGTCCGGCTCTTTGCGACCCCATGAGTTGCAGCAGGCCAGGCCTCCCTGTCAATCACCAACTCCCAGAGTTCACCCAAACTCATGTTCATCGAGTCAGTGATGCCATCCAGCCATCTCATCCTCAGTTGTCCCCTTCTCCTCCTGCCCTCAGTCCCTCCCAGTATCAAAGTGTTTTCCAGTGAGTCAACTCTTTGCATGAGGTGGCCAAAGTATTGGAGTTTCAGCTTTAGCATCAGTCCTTCCAAAGAACACCCAGCACTGATCTCCTTTAGAATGGACTGGTTGGATCTCCTTGCAGTCCAAGAGACTCTCAAGAGTCTTCTCCAACACCACAGTTCAAAAGCATCAATGTTTCGGCGCTCAACTTTGTTCACAGTCCAACTCTCACATCCATACATGACCACTGGAAAAACCACAGCCTTGACTAGACGGACATTAGTCGGCAAAGTAATGTCTCTGCTTTTGAATATACTATCTAGGTTGGTCATAACTTTCCTTCCAAGGAGTAAGTGTCTTTTAATTTCATGGCTGCAATCAACATCTGCAGTGATTTTTGGAGCCCCCCCAAAATAAAATTTGACAGTTTCCACTGTTTCCCCATCTATTTCCCATGATGTTAGTATTGTAGAATATTGTATATTTGAAAGATCCCAAGATAATAAATCTTAAACATTCTTATTACAAGGAAAATAATTCTGTGACTATATGTGGCGATGGATGTTAACTTGACTTCTCATGGTCATTTCACAGTATATACAAATATCAAATCACTATGTTGCACTCCTGAAACTAATAAAATGTATGTCAATTATACCTTCATATAAAAGGAATTATTAAAAGTAATGAAAAGTGTGACTGAATGCATTCTCAGCCTCCTCAAGCCCAGCAAAGTTTAGAAATGCAATGCACGGTTCAAAACAGACACAAACCCTTGGGTTACAGGACGTCTAACTCTCAATAAAGCTGTTTCATAATTTTAAAGTGGTGTTATATGGAAGAACATATAAGTAATGTTCACGTATGATAAAAATAAATGTTTTAAAATCTAGTTATGCAAATGTTTTAAACCTTTTAGAAAAGTTCAGTCTTAGAAAAAGAGGTAGCTACTTTTTCAAAAGCATGCAGCACAAGGTTCTTTCAGAGGAAACTTATGTTGTGTTTCAGTATCATTTAATTTAAAAAACTTAACTTATTGGCAACTCCTGGGAACATACACACACATAGAATGTCCCCTAGAATTGAGGGTGAAAAAATTTTCTTTCTATAAATAACTGCTTAACACCTTACAGGACACACACACCCACACACAATTTTGTAGATATGCAATTTTTTTCACACAAAATTCTACAGGGAAATGGAAGATTTTTCTACCAAGCTGGTATAATTGGTGGCAAATATGAAGAAAATGTAGATAGACATCCTTAACGCTATCTACTTACCCAGTGAAATGAGAATTCATTTACTTATTACAAGTTTGTATATATTAATTTTAAATTACTTTAAAGAAAATACAGTTAAAGTCCATAAACCATTCATCAATCAAACAAATATTTAACTGGGTGCTACTAAATGCTAGGTACTATTCTAGACAAGGGACCTTCAGAAGTGAACCTGACTTACCTTGGGGCCAAATCCATAGGATTTTATTTTCTTGTAAGGCAAGTTGTATGGCTCAACAAATACTAACAATAACAAAAAGTTGACCAGTATCGTTGTGTTGTGCTGGCTGCTCACTCATGTCTGAGTCTTTGGGACCCCATGGACTATAGCCCACCAGGCTCCTCTGTCTGTGGAATTCTCCAAGCGACAGTATTGGAATGGGTTGCCATTCCCTTCTCCAGAGGATCTTTCCAACCCAGACATTGAACCAATGTGTCCTGCACTGCGGGCAGATTCTTTACAGTCTGAGTCACAGGGAAGCCCTAAGTATTATTAGTACACAGAAAATATAGTTTCAAGACAGCTGGGTGTGTGTACCCACACCTTCCGTATTTTTTCATGTCAGTTCCTATCATTTCTCCTGTGCATCGCTCCTTGCTCTGTCTCTCTCTGTCTCTCTTCCTTCAAGTAGTAATTCAAAACTGAAGACAGAGGTTAGTACCAATAAAGATGACCAGCTGGAATACTGGATTTCAGTTCTGTGTTCTTCATGGATAAAAGTCTCCTTTCAGTACCTAGCGGGACATTTGGATATTCATCTGAGCTTGCAGAATGAGGGGGCTTACAGAGCATGAGCTGCCTAGGAGGGTCACTCTGGCCTGTGTGCGTGTGTGTGTGTGGGGGGTGTTTTGGGGTAAATTGTGAGGGGCCTGAAGAAGGCAAGCAACTTATTACCTGCTCCGGCATCTCTGCCAGCAAGCCTGTTCATCCGGATGATCGAAGAGAAAGAGAGCCTAAGCCCAGCCATTTCAGAAAACACTTCAGTGAGGCAAAGGTTTCAGACTATGACTCTCTTTGTGAGAATCATATACCTAGTAGTGGGGAAGGAAGCAATGGACCTCCAGAGAGTAGTGAGTCCCCATCCTGCCTTTCCCGTCTCCAGGAGATCTTCCCCACCCAAGGACTGAACCTAGGTCTCCCTCATTGCAGGCGATTCTTAACCAGCTGAGCCACCAGGGAAACCCAGTCAACCCTATATTTGGAGCTAAAATCTACTACTTACGTGGATGGGCTATAACCCAACCTTGCATTGTGATTGCAAAGGGAGCCTACTTGTTAGAAGATAGATACTTTTTACGTTGAATCTGTAAAAAGCTGCCACAGAGGAGCTGTTGCCTTGGGAATTACAGCGTGACTGCAGGTCATGTTTCATGGATGGGAGTTTCCAGGAAGCAGCAGGAGATGTGGAGAAAGAAGAGCTACTACAGGTAGCTTGTGGTTTGTCTTTGCATTGACCAGGAGAGGGGGCGTTTCTAGTGGTGCACAGCTGGCCTTTCTTCTGAAGATGGACACTGAGGACAAAGTCAGCCTTGCACTGTGCTAAGTCTTTTTCTGTGGCTGGGATGTTAGCAAGCGTGTGGGGTAAGGCAGTGCCTCTTCTTGTTTTATTGCTTCTGGTGGAATTATAGGGTGGTTGTGATTTTATGCTGCTTATCTCACCAGGTGGAGAGAGAGGAGGGCAAGAGGCAGAGGAAGACAGACAGAGATAAGAGGAGAGGCCCACGATGGCTCTTGCATCATCTCTTGGAGGAAGTCCCTGCTCATATTCAAACTGAGATGAATCTGCTTATAAGGCAGGCTGAAAGCTGCTTGGAGAAATATAAATGTCCGTTGTCCTTCTTTATGGCAGAAGCTGGCAGCTTTATTTCCACCCAGCCACCCATCAGGCTCTGTCGTGTCAGACATGGTTACCACACACATTATGTATCCCGGAACTTAGTGAGCACACATTCCACTCAATTTAACTGTGTTCCTCTGGAATACAATTCCTCCTAATCGAGAGGGAAACATGTATTCATGAATCTGTTGATTTGAACCTCTTATAGGAACAACAAGAACCAAATATTCCTCAAGAATTTAATGACTGCATGATCACTCCAATAGGAAAGAGTGCAAGAAATTTGTCCCATGTCAACCTGTGTGGTTTTCTTTTTAAGCTGATGCTTATCTTTATTACCGCAGCGGAAAGAATGCAGTGAACAAACACGTACATGTGTTCGTATATATGCCTGTCGTTACACAAATATGAAAAACATTACATCTTCTTCTATTCTGTATTCCCCATAGCAGTCAATATGCATCATTCCCTATCGCTGCATCACAACCTATCCTAAAATATAGGGACCTAAAAAATGACAATTATTTCTCATGATTTGGGGAGTTGATCAGGCATTCCTCCTTCTGTGCATGGTGACATTCAGNCCTATCCTAAAATACAGGGACCTAAAAAATGACAATTATTTCTCATGATTTGGGGAGTTGATCAGGCATTCCTCCTTCTGTGCATGGTGACATTCAGGTGGTGAGATGGCTGAAAAGTCCGAATGGCCTCATCCACATGGTTGACGACTAGTTAGTGCTAGCTGGGTCTTAGCTGGGTCTTAGCTGGGTCTTAGCTGGGGCTGTTGGGTGGGACCCATCTCTCCTCCAGGCGTATAATAAACAGGCTGCTTGGGCTTCCCCACAGCATCACAGTCTGAGGGAGACAACTTCTAACCCAGCAGCTGGCTTCTAAGAATGTAAAGTTTGCTTCTGCAACCTAACAAGGCTTGGTATAAAATACCACTTCAGGCAACGTCACTTCTGTCATAGCTCATTGGTTAAAACAGATCACAGAGCCAACCCAGGCTTAAAATAAGGCATGGATATGGGGAAGTGGGGTCTCCTGGAGAGTCACTGAAACAAATATATACATACATCTACAAATATATCTATCTGTCTCTCGTCTATCTGTCATCTAATTATCTATCTATATTTCCAAGCACTTCGCATGTTTAAATGTGGTCTTTATTTTTTAAGACGTCTATTCGGTGTGCTAAATATCCGATCTGAGAGTGAAGGACTGAAGTACCCACTGTGCTTAGTCGCTTAGTCATATCTGACTCTTTGTGACCCCAAGGACTGTAGCCCATCAGGCTCCTCTGACCCTTGGATTCTCCAGGCAAGAATACTGGAGTGTGTTGCCATTTCCTCCTCCAAGGGGATCTTCCCAATCCAGGGACCCAATGCAGGTCTCCCACATTGCAGGCAATTTTTACTGAGCACTAGGGAAGTCAGGAAGTATCCACAGATGATAGCATTTCAGAGGAAGATAAGAACTTAGAGATCATCTAGTTAAGCATCTTTCTTTTCAAGTAAAAGTTCACCACCAGACTACATGTCCTTGGCCCTTTTTTTCTTTTGACAATACTAAGCAACCACTTTGCCCTGCCTGATTCAGTTGTTTTGACATCAAAGGTATTGAACAGTAAATGATTGTAATACTCAATCATGTAGCACATTCACAATCTGATCATTACTCTGGAATCTTGCTAATGATCCAGCTTCTAAACTGGAGTTATTACAAGTGAAAACTCTGACTCTAGAGAAAACCTGTAAGAATAACTTGATTTCCTGGGAGAATGGAAAGCAGCATATGTTAAAGAACCCTCAGCTGTAGGTAGGAGAGAAAATTCTCCCTGGAAACATGACTTTGCTTGACTGAACAAGAAAAACCGTGTGTATTTTTAAAACGCCTAACAAACTCTAATTGACTTAGAAATATTGTTCCATTCACAAGTTGAATGTAAATATGAATATTGTCTTTAGGTAAGTTGATATTTAAACTACTCGTTTAATTTACATTAGTTTATTTCAACCTGTATTCTGTTCAGTGATCCCCAATATCCTAGTGATCCCCAAGATCCTAGATAGTTGACAGAGATGAAGAAAAAAGGTATCTATGTCCAACCATATGTAATTAGTTATGACACATCCAGAGGATTTACCACACACTTATCATATCAGAAGTTATAAAAGAATATTTTAAGAGCCTTCTTGAAGTATAATTGATACATAGAAGATTGTGCATCTTTTATGTATACAATTTGATGAATTTTGATACATGCATATACTTGTGAAACTATTACCACAATCAAGGTAATTAACATATATGTAAAAATATTTAATACAGAGAGAAATGTTCAGGAGGAGTATCAAAGTGAAAAAGAATGCTAAAGGCAGCACGATGAGAACAAATGCCTAGCGTAGTCCAGTGTTTTGAAAAACAATCTTTATCCATAGCAAAGAATGACAAATGTTAATAGATTATTCCTGGTTTGTGGGCCTGAGGTAATTTTTTCCTACATTTTTCAAATTTTCCACAGTCAATATATGTTTGTCAATATAAAAAGGAAATAAAAAATATTTTAAAGGACAGAAGACTATTTATCTATTATCCGTCTCCTTTGTTTCTTGTCTGTTTGGCTATCTATTTTTCAACTTTTAATTTTTCTCTGTTTGCAATGTTCCAAAAGGCAGCAGTGGTTGTATAAAAATTTCAAGTTTCCTAAGAAATATATAATAAGCCATGACAATTCTAGCACCACCATGCATTTCATTAAAATCAGCCCGGAGGACAAAAGCTGATGTGTCTGAGTCCACTGGTAGCTTCCCCACAAGGAGGGTAGGGGCACACTCAGGACACCTAATCCCGACCTGTGCCTGTTGCACTTGAATATCATCACAGCATAATGCCATTTGATCCCAAGCCATCTTTGATCAATGTTTAATGATCAGAGTTTATGTAGCAATCAAAGACATTATAAAGCAGCAGATATTTATAGCTTATGGCCAATGGAGGCTCTGCAAAACAGCTTTTTCTGTGGTGCGAGACAGTTCAATTGATGCCATTGGCATGCCACAGCACCACAGAAACATATCAAAGAAATTTGTTATGCTTTGAGCATGAAAGCGAAGTAAAACACAGATAATTTGAGAAACCAGAAAACTTATCAGGGACGGGATCCACAGGCTGCCTGTCAGTTGGCAGACGCAGGGCCACGGAGCACTTGGCAGGACAGCGCATGCATGCAAATGCAGACCCGGCGCGGCAGCAGCAGGTTTTCCTCCAACTGGAGAATGTTGCTATTCAAGGGGGCTGATGAATGAAACCAGAATTGCATCAACCGCAGTGGAAAGGCGGACAGGAGCAGGAGACAGCTGCGCGGGTGACCGCTTTCCAAGCAGAAGCTATCAATCAGAAGGCGTGAAAGGCCCAAATCCAGGGAAACCAGGAGCCCACCCCCTTGATACCAATCCTAATAGAGTGTCAGTCACTGATGCAAATACCGGACTGAGGAGCATGGCGACAGCCCCTGCCTTTCCTGGAGGAATGATCTCGGCCAAAGTTGGCCCTTGTCCCCCTTTAGGGACAGGTCACACTGCAACTGGGGATATTTTTCTATGCCAGAGATTGTTGCTGACCTTCCTTGGAGCCAAGCCGTCAGGGATTCGGGGGCTCATGTCTAAGGGAATATAGCACAGGGGTTGAGAGTACAGCTTCTAGAGCCAAGCTGCTGGCCGGATTTGAATCCCCAGTACGATCTCTGTGAACTCGACTTTCTCATCTGGGAAATGGGTTGATGATAGTTTGCAAAGACTGAACTCAAGAGCAGGGCTACCCAATAGAAATTTTACGTGGGCTACTGTATGTGATTTCCTTGCACCTGAATTTAAAGAGTAAAGAAAAGAAAATGTGACATGTAAATATTTTATTTAGCCCAAACTGTCCAAAATATTGTCATTTAAACATACAATCAACACTAAGATTTTACTAATGAGCTCTGGGTTTTTTGGACTAAGCCTTCAAAACCCAGAGAGTATTTCAGCTTTATGGCATATCTCCATTTAGACCAGCCTCATTTCAAGCTCTTAGTCAGTCATGTTTGGCTAGGCGCTACTATGTTGAACAGAACAGCTTTAAATCATGAGAAGACACATTATATTTATGGTCAGCCTAGAATCTGGAGGGGAAACCAAACTATTTTAAAACATTTCATGAATTTAACAATCTCCTTGCGATCCAGGGCTGAGAAGGTAAAAGCTTATAATTCCCTCTGCCAGTAAAAGCACCATTCACTTTTTTTAAAAGTCTAAAAATAAGTATTTTGATATTTATAATTCTGAAAATTCTATCCATCTCAATTTAAACTATCTACGTGAGATAATAGACCAATTATTTTTAGGGCTCTTTAAAATAATTTAGTAGACATAAATATACATGTGGATATACAATTGGGATACACAAAAAGTCGACACCAGCCACAGATAAATAATTAATCAATGTAATGTTAAATTCCAGGGATCCAAGTGGAATCAGAACGAGCCGCGTCCTTATCTCATTACGACACTCATATTCATCGTCATTAGTAGCATTAATAACATTAAAAAATAAATACATGGATCCTAGAACATTAATAATGGTAATCTTGTCATCTTTTAAAATTATAAGATGCAGTTACTCTGCACAGTGGGATGCAGATATTATGAAGAAAAATAATTAAAATATTAATTACATATTGGATAGAGCATTGCCTATCATTATTATGTTATCATTATTGTTGTTATGTTGCCAAATATTGCTTTATGCAGATTTTGCTTTATAAAGCCTTTATGAGACAGAAAATCTTTTATGATTTTCATATTTGCTCTATTAGCAACTTAAGCTCCCTGGGACATTAATGCATGAGATATCAGATGGAGACGATCAGATTCAGCAACCAGGAAATATATTAACCTGGCTTTGCGGTGGGCCTATGCTCATTAATCTGAAATGTTCAGCATGTAATGTGTGTCTTTGAGTCAAATGGATGCTTAGATGGAAAAATACGTGGAACATCCGTTTTAGGCATGCCCATTGTTGAGTTAATAATCATAGGTAAACATTTACCCAAAGGTGGAAAGTTCTGTCGATCCAGGTTTCACTGTCTCTGGTACTCAGTTTTAAGGTCTCCCCTATTTCTGCAAGTACAATTTCCTCTGCATTCGAGGCTGTAGTGACCAGAGTGAAATTCGTCGTGGACAGTATCTGGGCAATATGGGCTAGTTCAATAAAGATCGTACTGAGATGTTTAGCTCTCCACTTCTCATGTAGTAAAATGCAAAGCAATCTTGTATTATGACTTCAAGATCAGACATCAGGAAGCAGAGTGTCCATGAGAAAGGAAAGCTGAGCCTGTCACCATCACTAACATCTGTCCACGGAGGAGCAAGATCTTGTCCTCGACCTGCCATTTCCTGACTCCTCTCAGCCTTGACGTTCATTTGTATAAAATGCTGAGGAGGGGCGGGGATTACCACCCCTCCTGCACAGCTTCGTGGAAAGACCAGAGTCCAAGGCCCTTAAATGTACGTGCCCAGTATATGCACAGTAGAAGTGTCCGATATTATTCTTCCGTGAATATTTAGCTATGTGAAAACTGTCCACATTCATTTCGATCTTTTTACAGGCTTTTGACTGATTTTTTAACTTTCTGTTTTACACGGGAGTGATTAACAATGTTGTGTTAGTTTCAGGTGTAGAACAAAATGATTCAGTTATACGGATATATGTATTTGTGAAGTGAAAGCCGCCCAGTCATGTCTGACTCTTTCCAACCCCACAGATTATACGGTGCATGGAATTCTCCAGGCCAGAATACTGGAGTGGGTGGCCTTTCCTTTCTCCAGGGGATCTTCCCAACCCAGGTATGGAACCCAGGTCTTCCCCATTACAGCTGGATTCTTTACCATCTGAGCCACAAGGGAAGCCCAAGAATGCTGGAGTGGGTAGCCTATCCCTTCTCCAATGGATCTTCTCAACCCAGGAATTGAACTGGGGTCTCCTGCACTGCAGGCAGATTCTTTACCAACTGAACTATCAGGGTGTATCTAGTCAGTAACTCTTCTCTTTTCAGATTAGATTCAATTAGATTGTTACAGAATATTGACCAGAGTTCCCTGTGCTGGGAAAGGTTGAACAGAGTTTCCTGATGCTGGGAAAGACTGAAGGCTAAAGGAGAAGGGGGCAGTAGAGGATGAGATAGTTAGATAGCATCACCGACTCAATGGACATGAATTTGAGCAAAATCCGGGAGATAGTGAAGGACAGGGAGGGAAACCTGATATGCTGCAGTCCACTGGGGGAGCCTCATGGGCTGCCGCCTATGGGGTTGCACAGAGTCGGACACGACTGAAGCGACTTAGCAGCAGCAGCAGCATGGGGTCGCAAATAGTCGGACACAGCTTAGCGACTGAACAACAACAGCATACTGTAGGTCCTGTGGTTATCCATTTTATTTTTCCCTAGCTATTTAAAAAATGTTTTTAATTAGAAAATTAGAAAGTGATTAATTTCCATTTTAAAAATAAAAATTTAATTTTAATAAAAGCAATTATTATAATTGCCTTACAATGGTGTGTTGATTTCTGTTATGTGACAGTGTGAACCAGCCATAAATGTACATATGTCTCCTCCCTCTTGAGCTTCCCCCTCACCACCCTGTCCTTCCCCCCTAGGTTATCACAGAGCACCAGACTGAGCTCCCTGTGGGATATAGCAACTTCCCACTAGCTATCTATTTGGCGCATTGTGATGTGTATATTTCACGCTACTCTCTCAATTTGTCCCACCCTCTTCTTCCTCTGCTGTGTCCACAGTCCGTTTCCTGTGTCTGTATCTCTATTCTTGCCCTACAAATTGGTTCATCAGTACCATTTTTCTCAATCCCATGTACATGCATTAATATAGGATATTTGTTTTTCTCCTTACAATAGCCAGGACACAGAAGCAACCTAGATGTCCATGGACAGAAAAATGGATAAAGAAGCGATGTACTTATATATAATGTAAATAAGTACATTACCTACTCAGCCATAAAGAGGAATGAATTTGAGTCAGTTGAACTGAGGTAGATGAACATAGAGCCTGTCATACAGAATGAAGTAAGTCAGAAAGAGTAAAACAAATAAAGTATCTATTTTAAATATCATAGGGTGTGAGTGTTAATCCCCAACTTCCTAACTATCCCTCCCCATCTTCCCCACTGGGAACCATAAGTTTATTTTCTAAGTCTATGAGTCTGTTTCTGTTTTGTAAATGAGTTCATTTGCATCATTTTTTAAAAAGCTTCCGCATATATATGGTGTCATATGATATTTCTCTTTCTCAATCTCTCTTTTAATAAACTTTTCCTAGGGGCCCATTTATATAAAGGAAGTAGAGCTGGTTAAGTCAGGAGGAGGAAAAGGTCCCTGTTTCCAGGACTGTCGGTCTGAGGGGGAGACAGACGCACAGACATACATGACCCCAGGCCATGGCAGAAGAGGCGGGCAGTGGTGATGCGCATGGCTGGCATTCTCCCAGCCTCCTGTTGGGCGAGGAAGCCTGCTTGCTAATTTTCTTGTGTAGGATGCAAAGAACAACGGGTTTAGAAATCCTAAGAATGGTGATTTGGTCCCAGTTACTAGATCCAACCACTTTTAGCTGCGTGCATTGGACCTGTATGTAGGTACATGTCTAATCCAAAGTCCAAGCCATGCTGGTTAATTTGCTTTTGTGTAGTATTAATATTTCTTTCTGTGGATCTCTAGTTTGATGGCTTCTTTAACTGACTACTAAGTTCTCAGGTGCACATGGGGAGGGAACAGCACTGATGATTTCTTTCCTTCTGGTCTCTGCTTAAACGGTCTACAAATAAAGAGTGCCTGACCACTCATCAGAAACAGCCCTGACTGCACCTCTGTTGGCTTTAGACTTGGGTTCTGCTCATCTTTTCCTTCTAGTTGCTATTGCTACTTGAGAACTGATATGTGATTTGCTTCTCCCACTTAGAAAACAAAGTCAAGCAGGGTGGGACTTTGTTTTGTTTGCTGTTATATTCCTAGGGCCTAAAATGATGCCTGTCTGATGGATGGCTCCTGATAAATATTTTTTGAAAGAATGAATACATGAAGAAATAACATAATCCTTAAAGAAAGAATGACATGCATGTAGGGGAAAGCACTTAGACTTCAGAAAGAGATTCTCAGGTTTTCATCCTGACCCTCTGGCTTCCTAAATGTGCAGAGGTGGGTGTATTATTTCTTTTTGAACTATAGTTTTCTTATCCATATAATGGGAGTCTTAACTCTCACACATGATAGTAAGAGCTCTTTCAAAATTTCATTCTTTGTAGCCAATTATCTCATATGGAAAGTCAACTTATTTAGTTATCTAAAGGGATATTACATGATTGATTAATTTGGAAGCCATTGTGAGAACTGAGATAATATAAGCAAGACCACGAAGTAAGGGGTTTCTCTAACATTAGTTTTAATTCCCAGGTGTTATGTTTGAAGGGATTTATTTTGCTTATCCATGGAGAAGGGCATGGCAAGCCACTCCAGTATTCTTTCCTGGAGAATCCCATGGACAGGAAACCCCGGGGGGCTACAGTCCATAGGGTTGCAAAGAGTCAGACAAGCCTGAAGCGTCTTGGCACAGAGCATCACAGCACATTTTGCTTATAAACTTTTGCTTTCTAAATCATCTTTAATCAACACAGGCTAATCAAATGAATATTAATTTCAATTAAGGAAGCAGAAATGTCTTTTCAAACAAGATAACTAGGAAAAATCTTCTATATTTAAAGTTTATTCAGGACCCTATTGACAGCATTTGATCTTCAAAAACTATTTTCTCTATGTTTGGTCTTCATTTCAGTTTTCATTTATTTTCCTGTTTACCCAGAGCCTATACCTCCACTGTCTTCCCTCTTAATATTTGGCTGTTGTGGAACTTAATATAAATTGCAAAAGAAAAAAAAAAATAGGAAAGGAATTAAAATTCAAAGTAAATTCTACTCATTTTTCAGTTCAGTTCAGTTGCTCAGTCTAGTCCGACTCTTTGCGATCCCATGGACTGCAGCACGCCAGGCTTCCCTGTCCATCACCAACTCCCGGAGCTTGCTCAAACTCACGTCCATCGAGTCAGTGATGCCATCCAACCATCTCATCCTCTGTCATCCCTTCTTCCCCTGCCTTCAATCTTTCCCAGCACCAGGGTCTTTTCTGGTGAGTCAGTTATTTGCATAAGGGGTCCAAAGAATTGGAGTTTCAGCATTAGCATCTGTCCTTCCAATAAATATTCAGGATTGATTTCTTTTAGGATGGACTGGTTGGATCTCCTTGCAGTCCAAGGCACTCTCAAGAGTCTTCTCCAATAACACCGTTCAAAAGCATCAGTTTTTCAGTGCTCACTTTTCTTTATGGTCCAACTCTCACATCCATACATGACTATTGGAAAAATCATAGCTTTGACTAGATGGACTTTTGTTGGCAAAGAAATGTCTCTGCCTTTTAATATGCTGTCTAGGTTGGTCATAGCTTTTCTTCCAAGGAACAAGTGTCTTTTAATTTCATGGCTGCAGTCACCATCTACAGTGATTTTGGAGCCCCCTAAAATAAAGTCTCTCACTGTTTCCCTTCATTTTTAGTTATTTCCATTCATTTCCACTCATTTTAGGTAAGATATAATGTTCATGGAGCAGAATAGTTAGAAATAGTTGTGATAATCTGTGGGTTTAAATTGTTAGAAATATCTGTAGTAATGTTTAGATTTAAATTTTGAGTACTTTTGTCTGAATTTCAGGTACCAGAAAATTTTCAACAAATCCCAAAGTGGTGTCATCTAAATTCTAAAGGCACAGAGACTTATACAAAACAATCAGTCCATTTCACCAATTTAGACAACTGCTCATTCATTGGAAATATAGTCCCATGTAAATCAAATCTCTGACTTGATCAGTCTGTCTAATGAATCTCTTTGTGTCATGTCTGTTTTACAAATGTGAGAGAAATTCATATAGAGTCAGGGCTTCTTCATTCAGTATCAGCCTTGGCTAAGGCTGGGTAATGGCATAACCTGAGTCTGTTTGTAGGAAATCCCCCAGTATAAAGCCAGGGAGTTAGGAGAGCTGGTTCTGATTAGCCTATACGGAGAGTCCAGTGTAAATACTATTAAAAGCTCATTGAATGGTATAGGAACTGATTACTTACCCAGGGAGTTCTAAGTAAATCGAAGCAAATTGCCTGAGATTCAATTTAACAAACATTGACCAAGCATCTGCTCTGCTTGCAGGGCTGTACTCAGCGCCATGGGAGATGCAAAGATGAAACAGAAGCAGGCTGCCCTCCAGGAGCTCACCCTCTGCTGTGTGGGACACAGCCCCAGAAAGAGCTCACATCTTCAGTTGTAGCCAGGGAACATTCTACCCACGGGTCAAAATTTGGGGCAAATTGTTAAGGATTCATAGCACATGGCTAGAGAACAACTGACCCGCATGGGTGACTGTAATCAATGGCAGAATATCTTTGATGCTGGAAGAAAGACTTAAGAGAGAATGCCTGTGTACCAAGGAAGCTTTCTTGGAAGATATGGGTCTTAAATGGTACTGCATCTTCAACAGGCATGCACTGGAGGGAAGGACTTTCTGGGTAAGGGAAGAGTGGCTGAGTAGTACTGAAAAATAGCTATAATGAAGGGCTTACGTGGGCCAAGCACGGTTCTAAGCTCTTTACATGTCCTAACCCACTTGTTTCTCACATCAGCTCCACGAGAGTAGGTATAGACACAATCCTTAGTTTACAGATGAGGAAACGGAGACATAAAGAGGGTAAGTAACTTGCCATGGTAACCCAGTTAGGAAGCAGGGGACTGAAATGCCAGTTTCTTCTTCATAGTATTCCTGTGCTGCTTTGCAAAACCTTGAGATTGGGAAAGATATGCAAGGGTAGAAGATCGCTTCACATAGATTTATAAGAGCTCTGGTTTAAAAAGCAGGTGGGAACACAATACTCTAAAGCAACCATCCTTCAATCAAAAATCAATAAAAAGTAAAACAATAGCAATTTTCAATAATAAAGCTCCAGTCATGCTAAGTATGTGTTAGCTACTCATTTGTGTCCGACTCTTTGAGACCCCGGGGGCTGCAGCCTGCCAGGCTCCTCTGTTCATGGGATTCTCCAGGCAAGAGTACTGGAGTGGGTGGCCATTTCCTTCTCCAATGCGAAATATTCATTCAAAAAAAAAAAAAAAAAGACAAGAAAAGTAGGTGGGGAACAAATCTGAAGATACTCTGTAGGAAATAGAAGCCATGTAAGTTATGGGCAAAGTCCCTCTTTTAGGAAGAAAATATTGCCAGCTTAATATTGAACATAATAGAGGAGAATGATGTCAAAAGAGGCCAATGAAGAGTTTTCTGCACTAATCCAGGTGATGGGTGGGTAATGAAGGACCCAGACACATGGTGGGGAAAGGAAAGAGACATCGGGAAGACAAACTTACACCACCATGGTGACCTTCTCTTGCCCTACAAAATGTTTTAGAGCTTCCTGCCTAGTGAATGGGCTTCCTAGGTGGTGCTAGTGATAAAGAATCCACCTGCAAAAAAGGAGACGTGGGTTTGATCCCTGGGTCAGGAAGATCCCCCGGAGAAGGAAACCGCAGCCCATTCCAAGCGTTCTTGCCTGAGGAATCCCATGGGCAGTGAGCTGGCTGGCTGCCGTCCACAGGGTCGCAGAGTCAGATCCAACTGGTGAGCCTGAGCACACACGCATGCACGCCTAAAGGGGCAAACTTGTGGAGACTCCCCAGCGCCATGACTGAAGTCTCAGACAAAAGGCCTGGTCTAAGATTCAGCCTTTTGTAGCACAGTCTGAAATGACTTCTGGAACATCTCTACAAACAGCACTGAAGGTGACCCTGTGGTCCCAGGTCACAAGTTGACTATTGAGAGTCTAGTCCTTTGAGGGTATTGCTTCTGAGTTCTGGGGCCTATGAGTAAGAAGGAAAAAAAAAATGAGTAAGAAATTAGTTGAGTCACTTAAAAATCTGGATTTCATGATCCCCAAAGCTCTTTTGAATTTTTCTAAATCTTGGGTTTTTCAATTTTTCCAGTTCTTCCCAAATTTTTCCAAATCTTGTGTTTATATTGGTTTCAAATGAGTTAAAACCTTAAGTGCATTTTCTTATGTTATCATTTATTCAAAATGCTTTGCCTTAAGTGTAAAATGGGAGCACATGCTGTCTTGATGCTATTTTCTTTACTAAGAATGGCAAATAAAACTTTAAAGAAATGATACATGAGATGGTATTTTGGCTTCCCTGGTGGTTCAGATGGTAAAGAATCACCTGTAACACAGCAGACCTGGGTTTGACCCTGGGTCCGGAAGGTTCCCTGGAGAGGGAAATGGCAACCCAATTCCTTCAGGAAAGTATTCTTGCCTGGAAATTCCACGGACAGAAGAGCCTGGCGGGCTACAGTCTAAAGGGTGGCAAAGAGTCGGACCTGGCTTAGTGCCTAACACTTTCACTTTCACTTCTGATAGTGAGGAGGTTTAGGCCTGCATGTTGCTGCTACGTTAAGCAACAGTTCTGCTACAAACACCTAAAATGGGAACTTATTTGGATAATTCCTGATATTGTTATTATTGTAAAAGGACATTAACACAATATTTTTGAAGCAGTGGGTATCCGAGGCCACCACTGGGAGGTCATGGACAGGAAGCTAGAGTTATGAATTCTAGCATCCCAAAGTTGCCCAAATGGTTTCATAAGGGCAAAACTGTCATTACAGATTCTGAATTATTCAGACCTGTGCTTTGGAGGAACACGGCTTTAGTATGCTGAAGATGTTGTTTAAGGCTCTGGGGTCACTGCAGATATTAAAAATTGGTACCAAGACACTAGACTACTAATCAGACAATCCTGGAAGGACTCAGACACACTGCAGAATTCCTAATAATTCAAACAGGATCTGGTCCACCGCTTTTTAAGTACAGAAGCAGCACATCCACATATAATTAGTGATACATTTGAGCGAAAATTTGTGCATCCATCTCAACTTTCTATAAGCGATGAGGAAATAGAGCTTTGGTGTGTAAGAAAAAGCATTCTAATGGCTAGACTGATGATAAAGCAACCCCTACAGTGAAGTTATAATTACAATTTTGTCAAGAGAGTAGGGAAGTCAAAGTTTCACAGGGGAAAAAAACCTATTTACTGAAAAATATTATGCTTTTCATTTGATAGAAAAGTAATTATTGCAAAGGGACTCCTGGAAGATCTTGGAGACAGTCACCCCCTCTTTAATAAGTCCTTGTGGCAGCTAAGTGGGGATCAGGAGTATTCTTTATCAGGTTTGCATTCAAGTAGCACTAAATCTATGCAGGTAGGAATTAAATAGTATCTGAGTTTAATTAAAATTATAAAAAAGGAGAAGAATGGTTGGTAGACTGCTCAACTGCATTTTAACCAGTAACCTCAGACCCTAATTAGAAATGCTTTTCATATCTTCTCTGTGCAAGGGCTTAATCTGACGTGAGTCTGTGAGCGAGGGCTTGGGGACCGGTGTTAATTCTGTATTCGATCTCGGTTTGTATGGAGGCGGGCGGCGCTGATTGACCGCACCGAAGCACGGATCCCATGACCTTGCGGGGATTTTCATGTGAGGTGTTAATTGAGAGGGTGGGTTAATCTGTGAGCATCATTGTCCCCAAGCTCTGGGCAAAGTTTGTGCCGCGTTTCCTTACTCGACAGTACATTTGATCTCTACCTTGTCCCTCCATGACAGTTTCATAAGCCCACCACAAACTCTCTCTTGATAAATTTGTTGGGGGAAGATAAGCTCTTGCCCTCTTGTTTGATTTCATGAGCTTGTTTCTGTGCCCAGCTCAAAAGAGAGAGGAGTGTCTCCCTGAATTATATTCAAGTCCTACTTAGAGACAGATAAATGCACACAGTAAAGATCTCGGCTTCTCCTTCCTGCCCCTCTGCCTGCTGCTACCCCTCCCCTTCTTGGCTTGGCTCAGTCTCCCAGGGAAGAAAAGAAAAGCTCATCTAACGGGAGATGAACAGCATCAAACACTAGAAGGAAGCAGGAGGCCAATTTGAAGGAGAGGTTTCAATGGTATTCCATCTGAATGTTGTGAAAATGTGAATTTTTAAAAAAATTCTTCCAGTGCAGAAAGCCTAGAATAATTAGAAAATCAGGGAGACTATAATAGGGGATAGTACTTCTGTAACAACACACACACACACCACACACATACACACCCCCACACACGAGTTCTCATCTAGCTCTTGTGTAATGCACAAAAAGACAGCCCATCACTTTTGCTTTTTTAAAATAAATAATGAATGACTTTTTTCATGTGTTATTGTACAGGCCTGTCATTCCTCTCGTGAGGAGTAAATTTTTACTCGAGGCAGGATTAATGTATACTGGCTGACCTTAAAAATGACTCCCAAGTGAGCAGGATGGGAGTTAAAAGAAGCAGAAGTAATGTTGCTCACACAGGAAAGAGAGGAAACAATGATTTAAAAAAAAAAAAGAATTATAAAAAAAGCACAAATGTTAGCTGTCCTTGACGTGCAGTGCCTCTCTCGTATTTGTTTCATTACACCAGCTGTAGATGAGTTTAATTACAATGCTTCAAGACCTTTTCTAGCGCCATTACTGAGATGCTGAGAGAAGGCGGCGGAACACTGCTCGGGGATGGGCAGACGCAGACCGCGCCCCAGGGGCTGCGGGAAAGGGGCGGGGGGGGCTGTCGCCTCATCTGATCGCCGGCAGGCTTCTTCATCGTCATTTCTGGCACCGCAAAGCAAGGGTGAAGAAAGAGGTGAGGGCAGGGCGAGGTGGTTGGTCAGGAAGAGTTGTCACTTTCTCTGACCATCACCAGAAATAAGATATCATTGCTCCTGTCAGGATGACGGTCTTCCTCCCCAGCAGCACCCCCTCCCTGCTCCTGCCTGCCCCTTACTCCTTTTTGCAGACTGGCTTTTAATGATTTTGAATGGTAGAGTTAATTAATATAAGGGAGAAAAAAAAAAAAAACCCAAACCCTCTGTTATTTGAATTGAGTTCATTTCAAAGAATATTGATAAAGTAATATTCATCCTCATCCTCGTAATAATAAGTTAATGACTTTCACATTTAAAGATGTTTCATGGTTCTGATAATACAGCTAACCTTTGGCCGACATAGTTCCAGAATTCTTTGCCCGCATTGATTGATTTAATACACTGAAACTGAATCATTTTATTTAACGAATTCCTGGATATTCAGATCCCTCCAAACCATCCAGTTGTAGTGGCTAGAGAAGTCGAAACTGTTTCTAACTTGCCAAACGCATGGCTGAGCTTTCTATGTCCACGTTCTCTTGAGGGATGAAACCTTTATTCTTTAAAACCTGTTGGTTCTTCAGAGACATTATCCTTCCTCTTTATTAGACTTTGACTCTTTTGCAAACTCAGAACCTATATTTAATATGCGGAGATAGGAGTTTCACTCTAGCCGGGGTAAAATACAACAGACCAGTCTCAGGACACTTCTGTTTCAGCCATTCATCATACATTTGCCTTAAACGAAACCCAAACCCTATAGCTTCATCAGCATTACAGTCACCTCCCTCATCTCCAGGCCTAGAGTCTGGGTGAGTTAGGGCAGTGTCATGGGGAAAATCAATCTTGAAAAACCTTTTCATCACTAACTCCAAGTTCAGGAAGGCTGCTGAATTCTGAGCCTCGCTTTCAAACTAAAGTTTTACTTTGGCTTCTTGAAGGCAAAGATTTCAGAAACTGGGTAAACAGCCTGGGCCTGCAAGAAGGGAATAAAGGCAGAGAGCCAAGAGTGTAGGGAAATTGAGGATATGACAGCAGCCACCGTGAGTTCAAACAAAATTTGGCCTGCAGAAAGCAGAAAAAATCCCCCGGTGACAGGTGCCAGCTCGTGGGTCACTCTGCTACTCTGCCTCCTGCCACTTTTTATAACAAGAACTTATAAAGGAGGATGCGATTCTTGGAGTCTTAGAATTGGAAAAGTAATTCAAAGATATGTGAGTGGAGCTGACTCTGGGATTTCCATGATAGAGTTAAGTAGCAATATTTTGCTCCTCAGCTTGGAGTAGTATTAAGAAACTGAAGGGAATATATAGAGAAAGCAATGCTTGTATAAGGAAAAATTTTCTAATTTAACTGTAAGAAGTGCAAGAAATAGACTTTCTTTCTTTTTTTTTTCCTTCAGTTTTATACAGATGTAATGGACAGAGGAGCCTGGCGGGCTACTGTCCCTGGGGTTGCAAAAGAGTCAGACACTACTTTGCGACTGAACAACAAAACAAATTTGACAGCCCTGGATTCATTTAAGGTGTAATGGCTTGACTTATATGCATTGTGAAATGATGGTCACAATAAGTTTAATGAACATCTGCACAGGTACAACAATAAAGAAATAGAACATATTTTTTTTTAACTTGTGACAAGAATGCTTAGGATTTAGTCTTTTACCAACTTCCATATATAATGTACAACAGTGTTGATTATATTTATCATGTTGTACCTTACATCCCAAGTACTATTTATCTTATAACTGGGAGTTTGTAAGGAAATAATAATCTTTAAACACCTTGAAATGTTTGCTTCTTTAATGACATATGCAGAATAAGTTCTTGCTCAGGCAAGACCCAGACCCCAAAAGTACTTCAGTTAAAATGTGTCAATTCCAAGGAACACATTCCTAACATCTGTACACACATTTAGTGTATGCAGTTATTCTGTTTAGCAACTTTCTTTGAGATAATTAGTTTTGAATTGGCTCCCATGTAATACACAGGTCCACAAAAATCAGATCTCCTCCCCCTATCTTGATCTGGACTGTCTAATGGTAAAGAAATAAGCTACACTAAATGTCTAAGAGGTGAGCATTACCAACTGAGATTATGGTTCAGTTTTTCATCCATGAAGTTCCTGTTTGTGTTTTAGCTGTTTTAGAGGCTATCATACCTAGAAACAGGCAGGAAGAAATGTATTTTGTTGTGGGGTGGTGGATGAATAAGCATTCCAAATTTGACCCCAATATTTGTGCTACAATATGCAAAAAAAAAAAAAAAAAACACACAAAAATGAGCTAGTTTGCTCTATAACAAAGTGCTTTCCTCATGATAAAATTACTTGAGAAATAGGATTCCCAGTCTCCACATTGTACCAGTCAGTACAATTTTATTACATTTAATACAACTTTGTCTTTATATATTTATATAAAAAATATCTCATTATTTTGTAGACAATTGCATTTGGACTGTAAATTTCATTGTCCTGTACTTAAGGCTCCGGATAGGGTCTGTGTTTCTTTTGCTTCAGAGGACAATTAACTTAATAGTGAGCTGCTGTGGGCCTTTCTATTAGCTTAGTTCAGAGGAAAATCACGAACTATCCAGCCTTCCCTTTGGTTATAGGGTTCAGGGATACACTCCTGACAATGAGATCATGCTGAATCATTGTAGGATTCCTCAGCAAGCATTTGGGTACTTTTCTGAACCGCAAATTGTCTGCTGGTGCGTTATTTTTGAAATGGAACATGGAGCTTATTTTCAAATGCTTCATCGGAAATTCTGACATTTTAATAAGGGACCATGACAACTTTATGAAAGGATCATAAAAATACGCTGATTTTAAGTATGGCCCATTCTCTGCATCTGGTTTAGCTGGCGCCTTTCCCCGCACCCCTCCCTGCCCCCCCCCCCCGCCCCCGCTTCAAGGAGTACTCTGACAGAGCAAGAGATACTGTGTTCCATTTATGAACCAGCTTTGTGATCCCAGCCCAAGGTTTTTATCCGAGCATGAACCATCTGGCTT
The DNA here is from genome assembly GCA_006410935.1 of Redunca redunca. Classification (NCBI taxonomy): domain Eukaryota; kingdom Metazoa; phylum Chordata; class Mammalia; order Artiodactyla; family Bovidae; genus Redunca; species Redunca redunca. The sequence goes on from SJYQ01000816.1 coordinate 235,053, forward strand.
TTCTCGGGGTGAAAGGGTGTCAGCTCTCCCCCAAAATTTCAGCATCAGGCAAAGGGGCGTGGGCTGGGAGCCTCCGCTAGGGAGCTAGTCTCTGCCCTTTGAACTTCTCCCTCCTTCCCACCAGTCCCCCCCAAAATAACTCCGGGAAAAGACAGGAGTCAGCCCCTGAAAAGCATACCAGGCATTTTTAAAGACAACCCTGACATTTCCTCAGCATTTCCAGAGCTAGGACTCTTCCCGCGCGCAGTGCCCCCTCCACCCGCCTTCAATCAAATAAGGCACCCGCTCTCTCCTGCTACTGCAAAGAAGGAAGGAAAAAAAAAGTTGGCAATTTAATTCAAACAAAAGAAGCTTGAAATCTATAAGCACAGCAACTCCGAGGCTTCTGGCAAATAGAATTCTAATTAGTATGCTGCTATTTTTCTTTTAGACAGATGAGCGATGCCCCCTATTGACTCTAGCAGGCAGACTGGTAAGGGGAAAAAAAAAAAAGGAGGGGGGCAGGTGGGGGCTAGCCAGCAAACACTGCAGATTGCAAATTATATTGCAAACCTTGCCAAGTCCTGGCTCTTGGCATCAGATTTTTAATGACACCCTGGAAAAGGGAAAAAGAAGCCCTCAGCTAAGGGATAAAAATGAAGGGTTTTACACTGTGATAAGTCTTCGCTTAAAACCCAAATGGCCAAGTGCACATTAGGGTTTTAAAATATTCATAGATAGAAGTGAAAATGAGGATACGAGGAAGTACATTTGTTGCTTGGTCAATTGACAACTCACTCTGCATATTAATACTGAGTGATGATCTAATTTTAAAGGGATAGCCTATCTTTTCTATTTTTTTTTTAAAATATGACTTTTGATTACTCTGAGACTGAGGGCAAAACATCACAGAAGAGTCTAGCTATGACATAGAATGCCGCTTTCTTTTGATGTAGACCTGGGACTAACTACTTCTTTGGTCAAGAATTCTGGGGGCTTGAAGACCAGGCTTCTCTTCTTGTGTAATCTCTCTGATGTATCTCGACTGAGCACTTTGATTTTTTTCCCCTTTCCCCCCCTCTTTTCCCTTTTGCAATGCATGAGGCCTTTCACAGTTGTAGGATTTTATACACAAATAGACAGACCATCACAGGCAGGAAGGCCATTCTTTTAATAATTAGGCCACCTTCTGTTTCAAGGAGCCACTTTCGGCATATATGCTTCTGTGTTGGAGGTCTGAGTACTAAGAAAAAGCAAAAACATGTGAAAGAGGAAAACATTAGCCTCTGTGTAAGCCCAGATACCATCCTGCACGGAACATTAAGGTTCTCATGAATTGCTTTTAACTGAAAATCCTAAAATATATATTCTAAGATCTCCATCCAGAGACTATATTGCAGCTATCCAGGAGTGCGGGTGGGGTAACAATGAATCTATTTTGATTATTGCTTTGGAGACATTTAAATTGGATGTTTTCTTTGCAGAATATCAGAGTGCAGGAAAAGCAGTTTGAAGTTCTAAGAACTATTTTGACTTTTCTGATTGATTATCATGTTTCTTATGACTTATTTACATGTCTTTGTCCTAGGTGGGCAAAAAGACATATAATGATGCTGTGAAGCAAGGTAATTTTCCAATGCAAAGGGGTGTGAAGCCTTCACAAAAGGTGATGAGTATGGAAGCAAAGTGCTAAGCTATGGGCAGGGCAGGGTCCTGGTGTGAAATATGAAAGATGGAAGGAGGCAGGATATGTTTGTGGTCCTCTTAGCCTAGAAGAAGAGACGGTGTAACGGTGTACTTAGAAAGACTGGTACCAGCTACCTAAGGAAACAAAGTTACATTCAATTCCCCCAAGAATGTATGAGCTCAGTCATGTCTGACTTTTTGCAGCCTCATGGACTGTAGCCCACCAGGCTCCTCTGTTCATGGAATTTTCCAGGCAAGAATACAGGAGTAGGTTGCCATTTCCTGCTGCAGGGGATCTTCCTGGCCCAGGGATAGAACCTGCATCTCTTGGCGTCTACCTACATTGGCAGGCAGAGTCTTTTACAACTAGCACCACCTGGGAATGCCCCAAGGATTAATGGGGTAGTTTAAAAAGATATTTTTCAAAAAAGAATCCTACCTTAGGCGTTCCAGAATTCTTTTGCCATTGTAAGGGAAAGGTGACATTCCCTGGTTACTGATGTCCTTAGAATCAAACCTTTTTTGTGGAAAAATCAGAAAGAATGACAGTGGGACCCACAAGCAATAGGAACGTGATTTTAGGCAAAATAAGCCCATAGGTTATTTAGTTTCAAAAGTGGATTTTTCATTATATATAAACTTACTTAGAACATTTTATTTAAAGCAACCCCTTCTCAGGTCACTTAGGAAAAGTTCAGAAAGACACACACACTTGTGTTTTTTTCTATTTTTTCACAACTTATCTGCAAATCTTGTTATATGATTGCTTTGGGTGGTAGGAAGTTCACAACCACCATTGTTGGAAGCTGCTGGAAAACACGGGGCTGTCTAAGTTTTAAAGAAACCGTGAAAGTGTTAGTCGCTCAGTCGTGTCTGACTCTGCCCTTGATCGACTGTAGCCCGCCAGGCTCCTCTGTCCATGGGGTTCTCCAGGCACGAATACTGGAGTGGGGGGCCATTCCCTTCTCCAGGGGGATCTTCCTGATCCAGGGATAAAACCTAGTTCTCTTGCATTACAGGCAGATTCTTTACCTTTTTGAGCTACCACGGAAGCGCAAGTTTTAAAGAATCACCCTTAAATGCCATCCTGAATAATGCTCCTTTAGTGGTAAAGTCAGTATTTTAAGGACAGTGTTTCACATATTCAGAAAGGGAGAGAAAAGACTGGTCAAGGCTTTAGCACACGAGACCGGACCCTAAGTTCAGGGGCTTTTCATGAAGGTGGTGATGGGGAGGGTCAAGTGTTGCTTTTGAGAGGGACTTGGCCGTTGACCAAAGGGGCAGTTTCCTATCAATTATCAAAACTTGCAATTACTCCTGACAGAGCTGCATTTCTGTGAACAACTTTCTCCCTCCCTCTCCTCCCCCCTCAACCTTACATACTGGTTGAATTCCGTTTCAGGTGAAGGGAGGTGACAAGCAATTTTAGCACCCAATGGCTTAAAGGAGTTCAAATGACCACTGAAGTCGTATTAACTTGTCAAATTGACCAGTATTTTCTGTCATTGAAACATTAGAATGAATAGCTCCAGACAATAAAATTGTTTCAATTATACTGCATTAGGCCTGGGCACAAGTAAGTAAAGATGCAGAAGGCGAAAGAGGCAGCCGCAGTCTGCCCGCCCGCTCTAGAGTAGAATCCTGCTGGAAGCCATCTAAATGCGTGCTTGTTAGGGGCACAGAAGGCAGTAGTGGGATATGAATTTCCATTAGGAGAAGTGGGGAAATAATTCCACACCAGTCCAAAGAAGGGATGGAACTGTTTATTCTGGTAATATTGGCTATGGATATGAAATAGATTGAAGTTACCCTGAGTTATTAAAGTCACTGTAAGTTGGGGCTAATTATGCTGAGAAGTAATTGAGATTTTTCTCTGATAAATAGCAAAGGAGGAGAGGTTAAAAAAAGGAGCACTTTCCCCAGTCTGAAATGAATACAGTTCTGTTCACCCTTCTGTTTGCACCAGAGAGGGTATTGATCCTTTGCACTCTCCTCTATTTTGTTTCTCTGAAGATGGAAGCTGCCTGCAGGAGTGAAGATGGGAAGGCGATATGTATTCCTGCACCATTGCGGGTTGCTGCAGAGGGGGATGGCCAGTTCAGTTTCCCAGTGGGATGGTGGGTCTGTGTGTGTGCGTGTGGCATTGCACAGACTTCGACGCTCTGACATACTCACATTATGTCAAGACTCTGGCCCTCCTACTCAAGCAATGCTCAAGATGATGGGCTTTTCTGAAGCCAAGAATTTTAGGATTGGGGGCCAGGCAAACGGCAGACAGGACAATTGAACAAGCAACGTAAGTGAGGGGCAAGATGTGATGGGCAGATTGATATCATCTCTCCTTTTTTAGCAAAGATACATCGTGTGCTCAGGAAATTTATATATCTTTACATATCTCTATAATGACACTTTTTTCCACATCAAGGAAGAAAAGGGCCACCAATCAAAAACCATTATTATAAGGAAATATTAGTACATTCTTACTATACACTTAATTTTATTCCTCTAGAATTGGAGTTACTGTAGCTTTTTGTTGTTGTCGTTCATTTTTGTTTTTGTTTTTAAGCTAGGCAACCTGGATTCTGGCCTGTTCTGGTGTGGCCAAAGGTCATGATACTCAATATTGTAAGTAAAGCTGCTTTTGTAATCTGTTCCATCTCGCTTAGCCATTGACTCTGACAATGTTTATTGAACAGCTATTATGTTTCCAGCACTGTGCTGAGAACTGCAGGGGATGGAAGGACGAGGAAGAAGGCAGAGCCCTTGACTCCGTGAGGCTCACAGTTGCCTGTGTGTGTGTGCATTTGTGTGGGCGTGTGTGAGCTGGACGAATGTGCATTTAATCCTGGTAGAGGGTAGGTTATGATCGGCCCCTGTCACTCACCATGCCATTTAGAAACCTCCTGTTAATCATTGCCTTTCCCTGTTTTTCTTTTACTCACGTGTAATGACAGGCGTGCTAACTGCCATGAAACTCTTCCTTTTGAAAATTAAACCAAGACGATACATTGGGCACCAGTGCCAGCTGCTCACCGTGGTGGCTATCTCTCTATTTTGCAGTAATCATGAGCTGAGGTAAATGGCATTTATGTGGGCTTTCCAGTAACCTGTATAAAAACCCATTTAAAATTTTACATTCCACACTAAAAGTCATAGCAGCGTCTTAAAATATGTCAGTTTCCTTTTGATTCCAGTTATTTCTTAGTTCTTTTCCAAACATGTCTTGTGTATATACATTATGCATGATTAAAAAAACCCATACACATAATGATTTACTGCGTATTTATGCTACAATCAAATCCCAGGGTAATTCTGTAGTCAGGACAGAGCACACTGTACTCTTCTGTAACTGCTGGCTTGATACAGTACATTCAGAAAGAGAGCATTGGGGGTGAACAGTTGCCGCTGAAAGGGAAAATCAAGAAACAGTAGTAGCAATGCTTTTGTCTTCTGCTTGCTCTTCAAGATGTGAGAGTCTCCAGTGGGTGGGAGACCTACATTCCACCTCCCAATTCTGGCGATAACCCTGCCAGTTACACTTTACAATTACCTTTTTAAAATGCCAATTAACCCATTCAGTGCCGTTTGGCATCCTGTGAGCAGTCAGAAAGAGCCATTTTGCACATACTAGCTGGGGAGTAAGAGACTCGCATGCACACACACGCACACACACACACACACACACACACACACCCTGTACACACACACACACACACACACAGATGTGAAGGGCAGGAGCGGGGAGGAGGTTGGCCCCAGAGTTTGGAGTTGCTGCAGTAGCCCTGGTAGGTATTTATCGTGGTATTTTGTGTTGCAGGGGAATTTAATTTTTTCCCATTGACAAAAATCAAGAATAAGCAAATGCAGTGGGATTCCTGTGCCATTGAGAAGTCTCATGAAGACTTGAACGTAGAGACAGTATTCAGAAGAAAGAAAGCGGTAAATGAGATTTGGCAATATCTCCCCGTTTGTAATTGTCTCTCACCAGCTTGCAAAGCAACTGCAAGTTAATTTTAACCATATCGCTTTGGCTGTTATATTTAGTGTTTACTCCGAAGAAAGTAGCATCGATTTAAACTCCACATTTTCTATTTCGAGGCAATTAATAAAATTACTGTTTATTTCCATGGCATCTTCTGCCTCCAGCTTCAACACACTTCTCAGCACTTTCTTGTTTCTTCCGCCTCGTGAGGGTACACTGGGCAGAAGATGGGTGTGTTTATTTTGTGAGTGGAGAAACAGAAGTGAGAGTTCTCCCTACCTGGGTGCACAGGGCACGTGGAGATGAAGCCTTGCTAGGAGATCTTGCTGTCAAGGTGAAGACGCAATGCCATCTTGGAGTTCATGGGGAGGCTGGCTGGAATTCTGGACTTGAGTGGGAACATAATCAAAGCTCAGAGGGATTTTGACTGACTTGCCAATGAGAGAGGATGTGGAGAGGGGGGAATACTACTCTGGAGGTAAGATGCACGTTCACAGGCAGCAGGTGTTTCTCTTTCCCCAGGTGTGCACAGCTGTATTCTTCAGTGTGCCTTGATGAATTCACTGCAGGAGATCGTTCCCCAAATCCTGAGCTTTTTCCTGTGGAATAAAATTACGTAAGCCAATAGTATTAATGAAATGGAAACACACATCCAAGTTTCTCTGGCCCCAGTGCTGACCTGGAATTCCGACTCAATGTGTATAAACAGACAACTGTTAGGGAGGCAAAGACAGGTAATATCAACCCTCTGATCAAATATAGATACCCAGGAGTACGTGAGTTTGTCACACTCAAGCTTTTTACCTTTTCAAGGCTGTTTTTAGGGTAGTCTGCATTCGAGAAATTTTAAGCAACTGTCCACTAAAACATTGATTTGAAGAACTGCCCAAGTGGAACATAAAGAGAGTTGTACATTTCACACAGTTAATGCATATTAATTTTGTTTTACAAACTGCTGTAACTTTGCACCAGTTAAATGGCAATGCTTTTCTGCATTTGAAAGGTTTTCAGAGTTCCAGAAGTGCATTTCCAGGTGGTAGACAGTGACTTTTCTCAACTAGGAGAGTTGAGTTGCTGGCACAATTGCACTTTTCTGTTGACCTCAACACAGATGTGATTGGTTGGTGTTTCAGATAAACTTTAGCTTCTGTTAGAGTGTCATTTTTCCATCATTTACGCTGCAAGAAATAAGAATTAAAATGGGCTTTAATTTTTCTCAATAATGAGGGTTAACAACCCGTGAGTGGAATTACACAGGCTGTGAATTATAGCCAACCAGCCGTTGCTAGTCATGTTTGCCTATTTAGCTCTTAAACTTGGACATTTATCCCTAAAATGAAACAATATAAACAGTTTATAATTTCTGGTTCTAACAAGGCATATTGAGTCTTACAAGGGTGTGGATCTTCTAAGTCTGTCTTTGAACCACAACAAACATAACAAATAAGATCTAATGCAAACTTTTCCACTGGGTCCTTATACTTCGTATTTTAAAAATGCTACAAAACAATAAACTAGCTTTAGACAACATTAGTGGCTTCTGTAGTTTTAGAAAGAACAGTATTTCATGTTCCAGACAGTTTAGAATGCTCCACAGTTTAAAGTTTTCCCCAAGCCTCAGTGTGTATGTGTGTGGGTGTGTGTGGTTAATATGTGATTTAACCTGAATGAATACAAAAGGGGATGCATTTTGTATATGTGAAAAAATATATAAAAAATGGAAGCATTTAGCATTCACAGGGAAAACAAAGTAGAAAGAAAAAATTAGTTACAAGGACACAATCAAGCTAGAGTCTATGGTTTAAATCAATCTAATCCAAAATGGAGATTTAAAACTGAGAGTACCCTGGAATTTATTATAATATTTCTGTATATTATACAAAGAATGGACAAGAAAAGGAGCTATAATTCATGATTTTCTCTCTCTTTCCCCACCCCCACAACTTTCTTTCTCTTTCTCCCTCCTTTATATTTGCAGATCAAAATTTATCTTTAAGGGTAATTCAGTCTTTTCTGGTAGTACATATGCACAGAGAATAAAATGTATCATGGAAACAATTATAGAAATTGCAATTTAATATTAAATTTTTCCCAAATATTCTTTCTAATATATAGAAAAACAACAAGGCTGGGTGTGGAAGAATTGTTTTATATGCAACGGTCTGTTGCATCTATCAACTGGGAAAAAAATTGCAACTAACGTCCGGACCCTGAAGCACCTGGAGTTTTAACAGATGTTCTTTGGACAGTTAAAGTACAGGCAGTTGACATATTTAGGGTGATGTGTCGGAGTAGAAGCAGACAACGTGGATTGGAGGCTCTTAGGTTTTAAGTAACATGAATATGATTGTAGAGTTGGGTTGCAAGGACACAGTGACATATTTTAGATATAGCTTGTTAGCTTTTTATGAAGGTTAAATAGTAAAACAAGGGTTACCGGGGTTCAGCTTGTTACAGATCAATAAAGCCAGTTTTGTTATATCTATATCTATAGATATACAATATATCTATGTATCTATATATGTATGTATGTGTATGTCCATCCATCTGTTTTTTTCACTATCTTTCTAAAGGACCTGAGAACACAAAGCATCCTCTAAATAAATATAAGATGGGATAAAAAATTCTTTGGTGAACTTCCGGGGAGATTGCCTTTTCATGTGAATTTACACAATTATTCTAGCATATATGTACAACTATACTGAGAAGTAAAGTTTAGTGGGAAATCACATGAATGGCTTCCTTCTGGAAGTTTTCTCAATTACTTTTCCACCCAAAGAGAGGACAGTGGTTGAATAGTGTACGGCACTCAACATAAGTATCTCAAACACATGAAGAGTGTTGAAACAACAGAATGAAAACAATAATTTGGACGACACTCTCCAGAGGGTATAGCTGTGACATGCCTGCTTTCTGATCATAAAGTAGAGAGTAACAATGCTATTTCCTTCATTTAATGGTGAAAGGTGCACATGAGATTTTTTTGAAACACAGTTTCACGGCCACACAAAAAATTAAAAAAAAATATGATACAGGAATAAAATATGGGAATTTCTCTCTTCTCGATCAGCGCTTTGCACGTTAGAAATGCATGTGTAGCACTGTAGGTGCAAACTACACTAGGTGGATGGATATTTACCCAAGGAAATTTGAGCCACGGCCTTTCATTTTCAGAGAGCTGCTACCTAATCTGAGCATACCATCCGGACAAAAGACACCTCATGCCTCTTGTGCCTGAACTGCGAACCCATGCTTTGTGAGCCACCTAAATGATTAGAATAATGGTCTGGGAGAAAAAAAAAAAAAGATAAAATACAAATTTCACTCAGATCTGCATTGGATTACTTCCTCGTGCCCCTGCCTTTATTGAGCGATTTGGAGTTTCATTAGGATTCAGAATTCCTGTGGCAAGAGAAGCCACGGTCGCAGGGACATCTCTTTCAAGGGGATTGCAGGCTGACCCATCAAAATGAAAAGGCTCAATGTTGTGGTGACAGGTCCCCAAGCAGCCCTGAGTGACAGCTTCATTTCAGGAGTTCTCAGATGAGGTTTGAAGCGAGGGGGGGCGAGGTAGAGCTGGGGACACTTTGTTCCCTAAAAGTGTCAGAGTCAACTCCGCGGTTCACAGACCAGGGGCGGAGGTACAAAAGCAAGCAGGAAAGAGTCTCTGCTCGCCCATCTCCAAATTTATTATTAATGTCTCGCAAATATTCACTCCACACAAGGTTTCATTTAAGACTTGAGAGTTCTTACCCGGAGATTCTTCTTTTATTACAGATGTGGGGGAGAAATAAAAAAGAGATAAGAAAGCAAGCTCTGTGAGGAGATTACAGCCAAAAGGCACAACGCCCTACCTGGATATTTTTACTGAAGGCATCATGATTTATGCAGGGCATTCTCCCAACCACTACTGCAGTGGAAATCTCATCAGACCATGAACTGAAGTCTAGCTTCAAAAAGAGAAGTGTAAGCTATTTCTCCTTTGATATGATCTGATTTGAACCACAGTAATAATGAAAAACAGTAATGCATAATGGTTCCTCATAATTGTGCATTCGCTATCCTGGGATACATTTTGTACATCTTTTCTGGAAATAGGACACCTGATAACATGAAGTGGCTATCTGCAATTCTGTGGATAGAAAGTGATCAGATTTTTATATATTTCTGAGGCTGTAAATATTCACTGAGTCACAGTTCCCACCTTCCAGTGCCCCAGTCACTAATGAAAGGCAGCTTAGAAGAAGCAGACAATAGACAAAATTCAGCTGCCCCATACAGCATTTTTCTCATGATGCTGTCCCATTTGTATTTTTCATCTCAAGAACAATAGTTTCATGGATAAGGGAAAATTACAAATTTATGCATACTTTCTTAAAATAATACTCTTAATTTTGAAAAGCCTTTTTAAAAAAGTATAATAAATAATTTATATGAAATGCAGATAAAGAACTCTTTTTTTCCCAACTACATCAAAATCCATGCTTTATATTCCTTATTACCTTCCAAGAAAAGTATTTTCCTTGTCTCTGGGTCACATAATAAAACCACAGTGTAGCACTGTACTTAAGAGGCATGTATTATTATTATTTTTGTTATGATTTTGTTTATGGAGCAAAAGAGCCTAGAGTGGCATAAATGTATTGAATTAACAAAATATGAGTTGGGGATAATCTTAGAAAACTTTATCCTACATATTTTTCCTTTGCCCATTTTCTTAGGTTTTAAGTTTTCCTTCAATAAATGTGTACTACACATTAGGACTATCTTCAAAAAAACCCTTTAATTTGATCTTGTCTTCCCAACAATTTGCCATATTCTGTGTCCTACAAAGTTGAGAGAACAGAGAAATTTATCTTTTTTATGGGAAAATAATCTTTTAAAACCCACGTATACTTTTAGTCAATCAATATATTAGGCTTCCTTTGATTTTGAGGAAGCTCATTTGTGTATAATATGTGTGTTAATAAAATGCAAAATGTTTTTCAAACATTAATAATGTTGGACATTTCATTCCATGTTTCTAGGAAAGGTGGATTCCTGACAGTTTTCCTTTGGATTCTTTTATTTTGGGCTCCCACAATCTTGTGGTCTCTGAGCAACTACCAAATATCCATGTGAAATAGTGAACAAAGAAACTGAGTGAATCCAGCAAACCATAATCAAATTATTTGTAAAATATGTTTGCTTCAAGTATCTGGGCATTTATATGCAAATAGTTGAGTAATAGCATGCTGACTTATCCAGAAACATAGACAAGGTTTCAACCTCACTTCACCAGTGAGAGGTAACTACCAGTGTAATCCTTAAAGGTTACCTATATCTCTATGGTGGACCAGCAGGAAAAAAGTAATATAAGCTGGGGAGTGTCCTGCTTGACTGTGATGCTTTTATTTTCATCCCATCCTTTTGACAGCTATTTATTCAGCATTTACTATAACCATGTTGGAAGCCTGAGCGTAAATAAGCCTCTGATTCTCAATAGAATGGAGGTAGAATCCAACTTTCACACACGGTCACTGTTTTCTGGACTTGTCTGCTTTCTCTTCACTCAGGAAGTTCTTGCTTAGGAAATGCACATTTATTATTTTTCCTTATTCTTATTAGTATTCTAATTAGTATCAAGATCTCTGGCAGGAAAGTACCAGATTAGATTCTAGATGCTTACGGTATTATTTTATCCTTTCTAGATGAACTCCTAATATATTGATAAGTTCTATTAAATAAGAGTTTCGGTAGTGTGAGCATATCAGAAAAGGAGGCAACTGCAGATGAGATGGGATGTAGGAAGAGGGTAAAAAGGTAACTAGTGGTTCTAGAAAAAACAAAACAAAACAAAAACAAAAGGAAACTGCAATGCTGGGAAAATTTCAATACATTGGCCTAAAAAATAAAACGCTGCTGACTGAAAGTCTACTCATGGCTCTATCTTTTCCCTGAAAATTGTGCTCATGGTGCTGCGCGGGAACATCACACAGAAATTTATAGTTCCCTCTTCATCTCCACCCAGTTCACTGCAGAACCAGTCCTGATAGGTTGTGAAAGACCCTTTTATTGAGTGAATGGAATAATATATTCTGTATGTTTGCATAAATAGAATAATATATATGTATGCATGTAATGATACATGGTTAGAAATTCATAGAGAACAGATCTATATTAATATTTTTATAGTTGCATGATATTCCACCATAGGGGTGTTATTTGACTTATTTAATGTGTACTTAGCTTGTTTCAAAATTTTGGGACTCATAAAATAGCGAATAGGATATAAAAACACCCTTGTGTATGTTCGTTCATTTCTTCTCTGATTATCTCATTGGAACAAACTTTAGAAGTGAAGTTCTTGGGTCAGATTGAATGACCATTTAAAATTTATACATATATAAAAATATAATGTTTACATTCGAATATGTGAAAACTTAGATTGCATGTTTTCTAAAACTTGGTTTCTTTCTTTCTTCGTGAGTTCAGCATTTTTCTTTAGTTTCTCATTTGTATGAACTGTTGTTATTGTCTTTTATCTCCTGTAGGCAAGTTTGTTATGCATCTTATAACCTTATTCATGACCTAGTTTTCATAATTTTCCAAAGGAATTTGACTTTTTTTTTTTGTTTTGGATAATCAATGCTTTGGTTTTAATTTTATCATTGCTTTTTGAAGTGATTACTTTTCTCTTTTTTTTTATCTTGTTGCTTCAGCAAATTTAATGTAATTCACTGTGGATATTTGAATGAAAAGTCAGATACAGAATTTAATCTAGATAAACTATTTCAAGATGTTATTGTAATTACTATCCCCTCTGAAGCACAGAGGCAGACACTTGGCTATATGATTTGTGATTAGCTGTATCCATTTGACGATCCTGACCCCAAATTGCCTATATGATCACTATTTATTCAGTAAGTGGTGAATAAAAAAAAGAGTGCCAGCTGCCTTTTAAAAGATTATTAGAGAAAGAAATAGGTCACAATTCTAGTGTTTTGAATAATAGTTTTAAAGCTGGGACAATTTGGAAGAAATTAAGTTCAGATAGCATGTTCATTCTATAAAGTAAAGGCCTCTAAGGGCACAAACTCTAAGAAAAGGCTGAAAAAACCCTACAGCCTAATTGGTGACTTAAAATATTGCTTAAAGGGAATTTGTTAAAATTTTTTATTTTATATTATATGCAGTACGTAAGAATAAAATTAAAATACCTTAATAATTAGAATTAAAGTCACCAGAAAAAATGAGGACGATAAATCACTGAAATGATTTCCAACCATGTTTTGACCTTTTACACTAGACACTAATTTTTGAAGACCTTTTGAAAACTGAAACAGAGTATGATTTAAACCATCCACATTCCTCCTGACTTGAGCTTTCACAGACCAGAATGCTGATTGGAAAATCCTGTCATGGCTTCTCCAAAGAAAGAGGGTAATAATGACTATATTAATATGACATTTCAACATGCAACACCATGCAAAACAAGGTTAAAACAAAAAAGAAGAGAAGAAGAAAACTAGCCCTGAACACTGACTGCTCTGGATGCAATTTTAGCCCAGTGTGGATTTTATTTGCACCCCATTACTCATAAACACCCAAATGTAACTCTTTCAGTAGAACTCCTTTTGAGTTCAATGTGATAATGAATGTGAAGGGTCTATGCGGGGGGAGTCGAGGATGGGGGAACTTTGTGATTTTGCAGGTTCACACCAGATAGGCATTTTTTATAGCCTGAAAGGGGATGTTTTCTTTTGTTAATGGCTTACAATCCGATGAAAGGACTCATCACTCTATTTTAGTGCTCCACCACATGGCGCGTATCTTTTATAAATTACAGGCTGGCGTTGTGTGCACTTGGGGAGAGAAAGGTTGGTTTTTCTCGCTGTGAGCCATCCTGCCTAATTGTCGTATGCAAATAAAAGCAATTATAAGGCTTTTAGGGTGAAGGGATGACAGCTGAGTTTGGCAGTTGAGAAGGCCTCACCCACCTTGTTGGCATAGCAACAGGGAGGAAAAGGACAAAATGGTGTGTATACACAAGAAATATATATGTTTTGGTTCAAGAATTTTAAAATATATATCAATGTTGAAATGTAAATGTCAATATGTGTAATGAATGCCTTTGTTTGAAATATTAAATTAAACTCTATTTCTTGGCCCTTTGAATGATCCTTGTCATCTAACTACCATTTATCTGCTATCATTTGTGATTTTAGTTGCTACTTCTAAAGTTCTGTGCAGATCATAACAACACTTTCAATAATTAGGAGATTATAAGTTCTTGATTTTAACAACCTTTGGAAATACCACTGGGTGGAAGTTTTATGCAAGGAAATCCCAGGAAGGAGATGATGTAATGTGGGAAAATGGTGCAAAGTATGCAGCTATCAGTGCATAAAGTTCAATATTAAAAAAAAAAAATGTTTGTGCTAAAGTGTTAAACAAGTAGAATAAATAGCATGCTACTAGCATAGAAAATTAAAATGAGTCACAAATGGATATCTTCTATGGCAATTTATTTCACAATTACTCTTGTGGAAGCTTTCATGAATTAAATATGAGTTCTGTCTTGAAATTAGGTGTTATAAGGCTAAATTACAAGAGGCAGGCAGTAATTGAGGTGGCAGCAACACGGGGTCTGGTGAACTAATCTCTTGCCATGACACGTGGCTCATCTTCAGCCAATGAGAGGCCTCCCATCACAAAAACAGAGGCAGCTGAGAAAAATTGATTTCTCATCTGAGCCATATTTGATAGCTTTTGAAATCGAAAATTGAAATTAACTAACCTAAGCCCCGTTGTAACAAAAGAGCAAATTAAATATGCAACATCGTTTCCTATTGGAAGTAAGAGGGCCTGCCAAGGTAAATTTGTAAATAGAGTTTAAGATGCAATTCTGTTCCCTCTCTTTCAGTGTAAAAGTGTAAGTGTGTAGGAGCTTTATAAATTATTTATATATATAAAAAAAATCATCAGCTGCAAATGGCCACTGTGGTTAAAGACTTCCACGGAGAAAATCATTGCATTAGGAGAGCTCATTGAATGAATCAAAATTAAAAATCATCCTCAATGATTCACAGACATTACTTAAAATGAAAAGAGGCAATATTTTAAACTTCTTTTTCCAAATTTTTTTCTTGTCTTTCCCCAAACTCAAGGAATGAATTATCACGATTTACTTAAATTAAAAAAAAACAACAACAAGAAAACAACCATCCTATAAATATAACCAACCAATCATCTTGTGAATAATGATAAGAATTAATTTTGGCTTGAAAACTGCTTAAAGCAAAGTGATGGCCCCATCATATTATATGGGAGGTTTTTTAAAATTATTTTAAAATAATTTCCCAAATGAGTCCTGGTGATTCAGCAGGTATGGCTATTGATGTGTAATTTATAAATTTACTCGATCAGATGAAGGAAATGGATGTTTCAGAGGCCATATCCTAGATTATCCAAGCATGACAGTTTTTAATTTATTTCACTCCTGCCTGTGCAATAGGATGCCTGCAATAATATTTGTATTACCACAGAGAGGGTGTTTTTGGCTTCCACTTCTCATTGAATTTGTAAGTAGGCAAATTAATTTTATATGTTTAAGACATAGATGATTGAAGATAAAAATCGTGAAATCATAGTAAGTCCTGTTGTCCTTGTTCAGAGCTGAACCATATAGAATTCAATGACAAGTGTAGTGGAGGATATTATACTTAGCCTGCCTGTCAGCCCACAGACCCCATAAAATCATTTTCTGTTCTAATTTATTATTTTTAGTGTCAATCAGGCTCTGGTGAGATGAGTAATATCATTAGGTCCCAGGATCAACTACTCAGCACTTTCTAAATGCAGTTTAAGTAGCTGTCTTTATCTGTACCTGACGATGCAGTCAGGGTTCAAGATTTTTTTCTTGTTCATTTTGGCCCTGCTCTGCAGCTTGCAGGATCTTAGTTCCTTGACCAGGGATTGAACCTGGGCCCTGTCAGTGAAAGTGCTGAGTCCTAACCACCGGATGCCAGGGAGTTGCCCTCGAAGATTTTCTTTTGCATAGAAATGTTGTTGGAGAAAAAAGTCTTAGAAATATAAAATTTAGAACCTTAAAAAAAAAATCATTTCCTTTGTAGGAATCAAATTGCATTGAGGCACCAGGATGCGACACATCATTTCCAAACTGTACAGGTCTCATTTCCCCACAGAAGCCCTCCCCAGAAGGTTCTGGTTCATAGCCATGCAGACAGTGGGCTCTGCCCGCACTCCCTTCACTTTTCTTTCTCTCTGTCAGAGGTGCCATGGAGAACAAGGCACCCAGGATGAGCAGCCCTGTTGCAAAAAGAAACCGATGATAAGCTCAACCTAGATGCAGAACGTTAACTGCCTGGTCATTTTCCTTCATCCCCATACTCAACACTTTTACAAATAATACTTCTTTTTATTACAAACTCCACTCTAGGAAGGCATTTGCTCCAGACTGATAAATTGCATCATCCAGCATTTTGACACACTCAAAGTTCTTTTACCCAAATTATCTGATTGAATTTCAGAACTAGAGCTAACTAGACAGAAGTATGTGAGGTTGTCTCCATTTTGTGGAGGATGCATAAAAACGGTCCAGAAAATTTATGGATTTCATGGTAACTCATGAGTTTTAATTCATTCTCTCTCCTGGGATTGAGAATTTAAATTTCTAGCTTCAGATCATGTGACATGGATTTGAATCTCCTTTATTTCCTGAAATGAGATATCAAAAATTTTATATGTTTAAGTTCATGTCAAATTTTATGCAGGGAAGGAACTATGTATACAGCTATTCTTTTATTTAACTAGTATGATATTCAAAGGGGCTTTGCAGGAGGCTCAGTGGTAAAGCATCCGCCTGCAATGCCGGAGACACAGGAGGTGTGAGTTCAGTTGCTGGGTTGGGAAGATCCGCTGGAGAAGGAAACGGCAACTCAGTATTCTTTCCTGGAGACTCCCAGTGACAGAGGAGCCTGGTGGACTCTTGGGGGAGTCCATAGGGTCGCAAAGAGGCAGACATGACTGACCAACTATACACATGCATGGTATTCAAAATGTTTAATAATTGATGGCCTGCCTACTGATCAATAAGGAGGGATGCAAGCTGTCAATAAATGGTGTGCCTATGGCATCATGTGCAGATTGCCTATCAGTTCTGGATTCAATCAGTTTTCTTTTTTTTATGGGAGTATAGTTGATTTACATCATCATATAATTTCAGATGTACGACATGGAGACTCAACGTTTTTATAAATTATGCTCCATTTAAAGTTACCACAGAATACCAAATTTCCCTGTGCTTTACAGTACATCCCTGTGGCCCATCCCTTTTATACATAGTAGTTTGTACCTCTTAATGTCCTGCCCCAATCTGTCTGTCCCTCTGCCTCTCCCTGCTGGTAGCCACCAATCTCCTCTATACCTGTGAAGATTCAACCTATTTTCTTTTTCCTTTTCTAAATGATTATTTTTTAAATTATTTTCTATTGAAGTATATTTGATGTGCAGTTATATGAGTTACAGACATACGATATAGTTCAACCAGTTTTCTTAAGCATCTACTATGTGCTGGGATCTATGCTTTCTAGTCACTGTCTTTGCTATATTCTCTTTCCTGTTTACGTCCTTAACTTTGCCAAATGCTTTCTAATATCTGGACATAAACCACAGTCCCCATTTCCCCCCATGTCCTTCGAAACAGTAGCTTTATCAGAAATAGTAAGCACTTCACAGCCCTTCCCTAGTGGGGAGATTCTGGTGCTCTTAGTGCTTACAAAACGTTCACATGAAATTTTTGTCTAGCGTCTGTTTCATGGCATGGCCTTTCATCTCTTTGCACCAGACTCTTCAGCTCTAAAAATGGAGAGGCTAATATATTTTCCCTTGTAGGTTTATTTTAATGTTCCAAAGCACTTGTAGCATTTGATTAAAGAATCTGCCTTCAATGCAGGACACTCAAGAGATGTGGATTCAGTCCCTGGGTCGGGAAGATCCCCTAGAGGAGAGCATGGCAACCCACTCCAGTATTCTTGCCTGGAGAATCCCAATGGACAGAGGAGCCTGGAGGCCTACAGTGCATGGGGTTGCAAAGAGTCGGGCACAACTGAAATGACTGGGCTCACTCACATTTGCAAGCTCCCAATATATGGTTGCAGTTATCATTTCAGAAATTCAGATTCCAGCTCAAAATGAGTACCCAAGCTGATGATGGATAAGAGGCGTGTTTTTTGCAGGGATTCTTACATCAGAAGGAATGAATGGTAATATTTATTCAGGCCTATTGTATGCACTCTTTAAGGACATTTCACATTGATTTCATGTCTTATTTAATCCTCACAATAACCCTGAGATACAGGTACTAGTCTTAAAACGCCCTTTTTACAGATTGGTAGGTTAAACTCTCAGAGGTTAAGTAACCAGGATTGGAAGCAACATTTGTCCAAGTCACATTTTCCTTATTCTGAAAAATAAGGAAAATTATGCTAGTATTGTGTTAGCATCAAGCTATTCTAAACATATTCATCAAATAAAGAGCAGTTCTGTATAACTGAGAGCAGAGAATAATTCTTATCTTGTTTTTACCAGTTATCTTTGTAAGACTATGTGACTTTTTAATACTATATACTTTCATGGCAACCCACTCCAGTATTCTTGCCTGGAGAATCCCATGGACAGAGGAGCCTGACAGGCTACAGCCCATGGGGTCACAAAGAGTTGGACGCGACTGACTGACTAACAGCTACAACAACAACTTTCATGTTCCCATTAATGATTGGCTGTAGAGACAAACAGTGAGTGTATAAGAGACACAAGCTTCAGTTAAGTTCTGGAAAAGAAAAGATACTGAAGGGAAAATGCTTTAAATGCATATTCTAGTATGACTCCTTTAGTTTCCTTTCTGAGTGAGGTCAGATTCCTGCATAAGATTTGATAAGCACACAACCTGGAGAGTCCTGTATAATCAGGTCCTGACTCTTACCACTCAAATAGGAATTTTTTTGCCGCGGTGTAGGGTGGGGAAGAGGTGAGATCTTGTGTTTGCACAAGGAGTGTCTTCTTGAAAAGTTTTCTGCACATCGAATTTTTTTTTCTAAGTGAATTAACTTGGAGCAAGTCATTGTGAGATCCGTCTTCTTCCTTTGGAATGCTGAGGCTGCAATCTCTTTCTGTGTTATCAATCACCACTTCCCTGAGCCAGTCATTCCCTGTGACGCTGAGGCCACCTCGAAAAGAAGAGGGGTGTGGTGCCCATTCTCACTGTTTCTCTCTCTTGGTGGATACAAAGGAAGAGCCAGCCATTAGGATACAATGTAACGTGTGCAATGATGGAAATAAACAAAAGGCATCCAGAGAGCATGTAGAAAATTAAAAAACAAGGGTGTATTCTTAGCTGAGACCTGAACATGGACAGGAATTGCTCAGGTGAGCCGGGTGGTGGTGGGCCTACCTCCATGTAATGGCCAAAAGCTGGGCAGAGAGCAGGACACGTACAAGAACCAAGAGTGGGGAAGTACGGCTGGAGTGTAGGGT
Organism: Redunca redunca; assembly: GCA_006410935.1. Classification (NCBI taxonomy): domain Eukaryota; kingdom Metazoa; phylum Chordata; class Mammalia; order Artiodactyla; family Bovidae; genus Redunca; species Redunca redunca. The sequence continues at coordinate 254,236 of SJYQ01000816.1, forward strand.
GTGCGAATTAAGGAGAGAATCTAAAGTGGGGCTGAAGAGCAGCAAAGCAAAGGTCATATGATAAATGTCCTTCAGGTCATGAGAAAGAGGATGATCTGAGGACTTTAAGGTTCTTTGAACAGGAGAGGCTCATGGCTGCTGACTCACGAGCTGTCAAAGCCAAGAGGGAGGCCCAGTCTCAGAGCTGTGAGACCAAAAATTCAGAGACCAGAGATGAAATTCAGACTTTGTAAATCTGCATTACTAGCCTCCATCAGCTCTGGAAGCCCCATCAGGCAAGTTCACTTTCATTCACATCTGCCCGCATCATTTTTATGTCCCCAGTACATTCACATAGGTACAGCAAGCAACGAAAAGCTTTAGACTTGACAGCGTTATTCAGAAGTTTGTAATCAGAACCTAGGGATATATTTCAGCAAAAATACAATTTTAAATCATTTTGTTTATCAACTATAAATGTGATGCCTTTAGGGGAGGATGCCTTTTTAATGCTTTAGATCCTGCCCCATCAGAGGGGTGTACACGGTTCAGGTAGTGGTACAGGGCAGAGCTATGCAAATCAGCATCCTAGCTGATAATGTTGTAACTTCATATGTTTGCATATCTCATTTTTAAATTTTTTTTAGCTTATTTATTTTGAATTGAAAGATAACTGCTTTACAGTATTGCGTTGGTTTCTACCAAACATCAGCATGAATCAGCCATAGGTTTACTAAACCTGTGTCCCCTCCCACTTGAGCCTCCCTTCCACCGCCCTCCCTATTCCACCTCTCTAGGTTGTCACAGAGCCCTGGTTTAGGTTCCTTGAGTCATACAGAAAATTCCCACTTGCTGTCTATTTTACATTTGGTAATGTATGTTTCCACGTTACTCTCTCCATGCCTCCCACCTTTCCCCACCAAATGTGTCCGTCATTTTGTAACATATTGTTTGCGAATCAAGATTTTCCAAACACAAGTCCCCCTTGAAGGACATGAACAGAAAACAACTGAGAGCGGTTTCAGGTTTTTTCTGAGAAAGGCAGGAGGGGTGGTGGCCACTTGAGAGACCCACCCAGTCTTGATCTATGACATCTCATGTAAACACGGCACTTTCTCCAGACAGGAGGCCTCTGCAGGTGAACCGGACGGACTCATTCCCAGGTTGCTGTAGTGCATTTTGGTCCTCTAGGTCGGCCTTGAGCCTCGTAAACTAGTTTTCTTTCTCATAAAGATTCAGTCCACTGGTAGCACCCGCGTTCATGGGAGGGACAGAGAAAACTGCTTGCTTCTAATTACTATACTGGATCCTACAAGTGACATAATGATAAGAGATAAACATGCACGCAATGGTTAGTTCCTAAACTTTACGGAGTCACTAACTCTGGCATCCAGAGTTCAAGTCTATGAAACCACTTCAATGTGATTGACTCAGAGATCTCATGAGCATAGAATGCTTACCTAAGCTCTGTGCTCTCATGGTCTTCTTCCAAAATGAGAAAATAAACAAGAGACCAATAATTCCAGGAGACTTCAAAAATGTTCACGGCCATAAAAGTCAGAGTGGAGACAGATCTAGACTGAGACAATTTCTGTTGAACAAATTCTGGAGAGAATATTCAGCCACTGGACAAAGTTGATAACTCTGGGAAGCCTACAGAGGCATTTAATCTTAAAACTGCCAGTGCAGAGAAGAAAGCATCTTTCTGTTCACACTTCAGATCTTTTAAACAGGTTTTTTTTTTTTTACTATTTTTTTTTTTCATTTTTTGTCTAATTCTCCTTATAAAGATTGGAGCAAAAGAGAGTTTAAAAATAAGTGGGGTAGACTCTCCCAAATAAAAACACATGACTTGATTATCTGAAACTTTTCTGTGCCTACAAAGATTAGAACCCTGAAAAGTTTCTTAGAAGAATGCTAATTTTATTGAAATGTATTTTGAGGCAAATGCTTTTTAAAAATGATGCAGCTTTCAGCAGAAGGAAGCGCTAAATGAGATTGCAAATGCCTTAAGGATTGACTTCCTCCAGAGAAGCAGAAACATCATATGACATCCCTTATATGAGGAATCTAAAAAGACATAATGCAAAAGAACTTATTTATAAAACAGAAAGAGACTCACAGACCTAGAGAACAAGCTCATGGTTGCCAGAAGAAAGAGGAGGGGAGGGGGATGGGATAGCTAGGCAGTTTGGGATGGACATGTACACACTGCTGTATTTAAAATGGATAACCAACAAGGACCTACTGGATACCACATGGAATTCTGCTCAGTGTTACATGGCAGCCTGGGTGAGAGGGCCGTTTGTGGGGAGAATGGATTCATGTATACATATGGCTGAGTCCCTTTGCTGTCCAACTGAAACTATCACAACATATTTAATTGGCTATACCCCAATACAAAAGAAAAAGGTTTTTATAAAAAGAACTGATTTTCTCTTCAACATTTGTCATTTAGACTCTGAAATCAGTGTTAGAAGAATCACATATCCGCATACTGCAATAATTATCAACTTATTTTCCCATGAAGGGAAAATATAGAGAACTGCTCTCTAAAAAAGAGTAAATTGAAACACGTATATTATCATCTGTGAAATAGATTGCCAGTCCAGGTTCAATGCATGAAACAGGGTGCTCAGGGCCGATGCACTGGGATGACCCAGAGGGATGGGATGGGAAGGGAGGTGGGAGGGAAGGTCAGGATGGGGAACTCATGTACACCCATGGCTGATTCATGTCAACGTATGGCAAAACCACTAAAATATTGTAAAGTAATTAGCCTCCAGATAAAAGAAAAGAAAAGAAAAAATAAAAAAATAAAAGTAGAAAATAAGCAAAGAGTAGACTGATGAAAATATAAAGGAACATATTATGGAGGGGGTTTGAAACATCTTTTATGAATTTTGAGGTCTCTTAGTCCCTCATCTGCAGTGGAGGAAAGATTTGTTCACTTCTAAATTTTTCCAGTCTCCCAAGTTTCACTCAAAGACCCCATGTCTGTAACCTCACCACGACCCTCTCACATGGCTGCAGAGACCTCACCCCACCCAGCACCTACAGTGGAAGCTGGCTGCAGGCTATATGGATATCTAATATCACAGAGAAAGAAGAATTACATTATTGTAGTTGCTGGAAGGCTATATTACAGCTATTTCAGAAGAGAGATTTATAGCAGTGTTTAATGAATATAACTAGTTTTGTTATCAGTAAGTAACCACACCCATGTTGTGTGTATGGTGAGATTAAATGAAGCCATTGTAATAACCTTACAAGAGGTGACTATTTGGTGGTGGCAAGTCTGGCGAAAGGAAATCGCATTAGCCTGATGACATGGCTTTATTCCTTCTGAAACAGGTTGTTGGTCAAGTCTGCCAAAAATGCGCCTTATAATTTTTAGGCATTTTCCTTATTAAGGAATGTGATAAGGTCTAGCTTTAGGATGTAGGTCTTATTGGAGTTATCAATCTCAGCCTGCTTAAAAATATCACAGACTAAAACTTTGGAGCACAGTTCTTTTGCAAAATTAAGGTCTTCCACCTTGGAGTGATTTTCACACATTTATTTTTATCAGGATTTATTTTTCAGAGATCATTATATAAAGGGTCATTACATAAATAAGCTAGAACACTGGAAGATACAGAATGTTAATTCAGATTTTTAAAGAGTTGCTAAGGGAAAAAAATCATTTGGAGTGAATGAAAAATTATCAACAGACAACCACAGGCTATTTTAAAGTATTTAGCCCTAGCTACCTGGTAACTTATATATACATGTAGTTCTGCGGGGCTTTTGTCTCACTATTACAAAATTTCAGAATTAAAATGTTTCAATTGCTGTTTTCCTTTATACTGATATTTTCCCATTTTCTGCTGATTAAACTTGAAATAATCAAGATTGCCAGGAGAAATATCAATAACCTCAGATATGTGGATGACACCATCCTTATGGTAGAAAACGAAGAGGAACTAAAGAGGCTGTTGATGAAAGTGAAAGAGGAGAGTGAAAAAGTTGGCTTAAAACTCAATATTCAAAGAACTAAGATCATGGCATCTGGTCCCATCACTTTATGGCAAATAGATGGGGAAACAGGGGAAACAGTGAGAGACTATTTTTTGGGCTCCAGAATCACTGCAGATGGTGACTGCAGCCATGAAATTAAAGGACACTTGCTCCCCAGAAGAAAAGCTATGACAAATCTAGACAGCATATTAAAAAGTAGAGATGTTACTTTTACCACAAAGGTCCATCTAGTCAAAGTTATGGTTTTCTAGTAGTCATGTATGGATGTGAGAGTTGGACCATAAAGAAGGCTGAGTGCCAAAGAATTGATGCTTTTGAACTGTGGTGTTGGAAAAGACTCTTGAGAGTCCCTTGGACTGCAAGGAGATTAAACCAGTCCATCCTAAAGGAGACCAGTCCTGGGTGTTCATTGGAAGGACTGATGCTGAAGCTGAAGCTCCAATATTTTGGCCACCTGATGCAAAAAGCCAACTCATTAGAAAAGACCCTGATGCTGGGGAAGATTGACGGCAGGACGAGAAGGGGATGACAGAGGATGAGATGGTTGGATGGCATCACCAACTTGGATGGACATGATTTTGAGCAGGCTCCGGGAGATGGTGAAGGACAGGGAAGCCTGGTGTGCTGCAGTCCATGGGGTCACAGAGAATAGGACACGCCTAAGCATCTGAATTACAATAAATCTAGGCTAGAGGGCTTCCCAGGTGGTTCAGTGGGTAAAGAATCCACCTACAGTGAAGGAGACACTGGTTCCATCCCTGAGTCAGGAAGATCCAGTGGAAGAGGGCATGGCAACCCTCTCCAGTATTCTTGCATGGGGAATCCCATGGACAGAGGACAGTGTTGAGCTACAGTCCATGGGGTTGCAAAGAGTTGGACATGACTGAAGCAACTGAGCGTGCATGCAATCTAGGCTAAAGAGAAAAGGTGTTTTTTTGGACAATTTTTAGTGAATATTGGGGAAGGTCAACAGTATATCGTTAGTATTTTTATTCTGGCAATGTAATTACACATAAAGTATACAGAGGAAAAAAATATGAAACTAGATAAATTGTATGACAGTGTTTCCTAATGGCAAGTATGAATGCTTAGCCATTAGATTCTTGTTTTGGGGAGTTTAAAAATTTAAGAATTCTCATCTTACAACTTGATTTGGCCCCTGGCTCTCCCAAGGGACATGCGATCCTTGGAATTGATCCTGCAGCCAGCAGGGTCAAAAGCTGAGCTGAGCTTCCTCCAAACATTCTCATTTCCCTTGTTGACTCAATGCTTGCAGCCTGTTCATAAGAGGAGTGATGAGAAATTTAGGGCAAGTTAAGAACCACCTGACCACATGGGGCGTTTGTTAACGTCTCCTAATCTTCAGATAGTACTTCCCTGACACTCAGACTAGTAAAGCTTCTCTTACACAGTCTCGGAGCTCCCCTTCTTTATGATTTTCATAGGGTTTGTAATTATATATCTGCCTACTAATATTATAAAAGCAAAGAGCTGGACACGACTGAGTGACTTCACTTTCACTTTCTCTCCCCTACTCCACACTTGGTTGCTCACCTTAACATCCTCAGCACCTGCCTTAGTACTGTCACGCAGTTTATTGTGTTGTTCAGTCACCACGTTGTGTCTGCCAAGTTTGCAACCCCATGGACTGCAGCATGCTAGGCTTCCCTATTCCTCACCATCTCCTGGAGTCTGCTCAAGTTCATGTCCATTGAATTGATGATGCCATCCAACCATCTCATCTTTTATTGCCATCTTCTGCTTCTGCCTTCTATCTTTCCCAGCATCAGGGTCTTTTCCAATGAGTCGGCTGTTTTTATCAGGTGACCAAAGTATTGGAGCTTCAGCTTCAGCATCAGTCCTTCCAATAAGTATTCAAAGTTGATGTCCTTTAAGATTGACTGGTTTGCTCCATAACTGCTTGTCTTGTGAATGAAAGGGTCCATTATACAGATGTCAGACCAGGGGTTTGTTCAAGACAGAAGACCCCTCAGTGTTGAGTTAGTCTAACGCTGGCGCCTCTTTTGTGAAACATACTTTCGCAGTGTTTTTAAACTTCTTTTACCTGTGACATTGACCTAGAGAAAGAGGACTTTGGAAAAACCCTAAATGTCTTTGAGCAAGGTTTGTTTGTTAATGTCACTGAAATATCTCCATCAAGCAACACTTTGAAATTTATTTATGTACATAAAGGGACTCTGTCCAAGATCTGAGAATTATTTCTGAGCTGATCAGATAATAAGGGCAAAAGAAAAGGCAGAAGGCTCTTCTGTAAACAAAATGGCTTGTTATTCATTCCTTATAAGATCTTCCTTTAAAATTTGAATAACCAAACAGCATGTCTCATTGTAAAAAAAAAATTCACAGGTAGATTAATTTGAAAAATACTTGACTTTATTAAACGTTTCTTTTCTTTAAACACTAATGAAATTCTAATTTAAAATAACCAATTTGCTTGTAAAACAAATAATATATACAATTTAGAAAGTGATTTCCTAATAATACCTCTGAGTTTTTCTATATTCTGGATATTTAAGTATTTACATATACATTACTAGCCCCTATTAATTTTACATTGCAATCAGTGGAGGACTTCAATTTTCTTTTTAGCTAGAGAACTGCTCCTGCCTCAGGATCCATTTCAAGATAAAATTAATTTTAACTTACTGATAGAAGGTAGAATTTTAAATCACATGTAAAATTTACAGTTTAGCTAGTGCTTTCTTTACATATTTTCCTCAGAGTATAAATTTAATATGAGATTTTTGTTTCTTTTCTCTTTATAGACTCTTTGGCCTCAGCTTAAAGTTTTAACATTTTATTGTGTTTGTCTAATCAAAACGTAGTAGTTAAACATTTGTGGATTTTTAAAATCATAATCACATGATATTAGATGACCCTAATCCTTTTCTAAAAATTATCTGAGATTGTGAACCATGTGTTCACATGGTGGTTAGTTTCTTAGTGATTACAACAATTTTTGGCTTTCAGAAAAGTTGATTACTATTGTTGGCAGTAAGCTTTGCTACTAAGTTTCTTATATAATAGGCACAAAGTATTGTATCTCAACATTGTGTTAAAATTAAAATAAATCTTTAGAATTTTTTCAAAGGTTTAAGACTTAAGGAGTCAGATGTAAATAACCTAGGAATATTCTGCCCAGCCATTGTTGGAATGGTATTCCATAGGGGATATTGTTAATGTGACTGACAAGTCAATTATATCCCATTCACAAATGTTTTGATGTCTGCAATATTAATAATACTGCATTGCCCATGAGAAGTGCTACCCTAACTACTGGCACGGAATACTCACAATAAATGGCAGCAAATGTAATTCTGACCTCTGACTCTGTGACAAACAGCATGGGTACTCTCTGCCGCTCTGCCTTTAATTTCAGTGGCATCAAAGGAAAACTCAAGCGCCTCGGAAAATAACTCTAGCCCCATGTCTCTGATAAAATAAAATGCTTACCCACAGACATAAATTACCATGGAAATAAAAAGAGGACCAAAAAAATTACACAGTTTCCTAATGCTCTTAAATCAAAGTAGCAGAGGGAGCGGGAGGGCTGCGAGCAGAGCACATGTATTATGCAGGCTTGCTGCTCGGTGAACAATCTTTGATGGCTTTAATCCAACAGGTTTGCTCAGTTGATGGTGGGGGGGAGTATTATTCATAATTCTCAAGAACAGACTGCTTTATAATAATCATTTCTGTGGATGTCCGCTTGGAAATTTTTGCTATGGGGGCATTATAAATTAGAGTTCAGTCAATAGAAGCCATAACTGTGAGTTTAATAGTCACGAAACGATTGACGCAGTGGGGTTCAGGCAGCAAACGCAAGGACAGGCAGCCTCCCTCCCCACCTTGAAAATGTGAGTTGCCTGCTGGCCATCTTTCCTTCCTCCACTCTTTCTTAATTTCCTTCCAAGTGTTCTTCTTATTTGTACAAGATAAACAATTCTCTTTTGAAATAAATACAGGCAGTATGCATAAAATTAAAGCCCTCCTTGGCACCCACTCCTTTCTCAGAGATCACTGTTGCAAGTGGGGGGTTTTAGGTCTTTGTGGGTCTTTTTCCTGCCCAACTGCATGTAAATGTACAAAAATATAATTGGTGTGTTTTAAATCACACGTGGACCAAAACTCTGTCCATTATTTGCAATTTTTAGATATTTGATATGACTTACAGGATTGTACACATCAGTATATAGAGATTTGCCTAATTCCTTTAATAGGCTGCATAATATTCCACAGTGCAGATACATCATAATTTATTTGAATAGTCCTTCCTTGATAAAAAATATACATGTTGTGTTCAGTTGCTTCAGTTGTGTCCGACTCTTTGCGGTTCTATGCACTGTGGCTTGCCAGGCTCCTCTGTACACAGGACTCTCCAGGCCAGAATACTGCAGTGGGTTGCCAGTACCTTCTCCAGGGGATCTTCTCAACCCCGGAATTGAACCTGGGCCACCTGCCTTGCAGGCAGATTCTTTACTCTCTGAGTCACCAAGAAAGCCCAAGAAAGTCAATATCTATTTGCACAATTTTCCCTGGCAGCCACTAATCTGTCTCTAAGGATTTGCTTATTCTGAACATTGCATGTAAATGAAATTATTCAATACATGGCATTTGTATCTAATTGTTTTCACTTAGTGTATTGTCTTCAAAATCTCTCTGAGTCATAACATGTATCAGTACTTCATTCCTTTTTGTGACTGAATACTATTCCATTGTATGGCTATACCATTTTATCTCTCCATTCATCAATCCGTGTACTTTTGGGTTGTTTATACATTTTGGCTATTATGAATAATGCTGCTCTGAATACTCATGGGCTAGCTTTTGTTTGAGCATATGTTTTCAATTTCCTTGGGTATGATTGCTGGGTCATATGAGAACTTTGTTTGGTATTTTGAAGGACTACCAGATTGTTTTCCAAAGTGTCTATGCCATTTTATGTTTCCACCAGCAATGTATGAGGGCTCCAAATTCTCTACATCACTGCTAATACTTGTTATTATCTGCCATTTGATAATCATCTTCCTAGTGGGTGTGAAATAGTACCATATTGTGGTTTTGATTTGCATTTTCCTAATGAATAGTGATGCTGACCATATTTTCTATGTGCTTCCTGGAATCTTATATATCTTCATCGGAGAAATGCTTATTAAGTCCTTTGTCCATTTTTTTGAACTGGGTCTTTTTTTTTTTAGTTCACTTGCAAGAGTTGTTGTTGCTATTTTTTGTTTTAATACATGACGCTCATCAGATGTATGATTTGCAAATATTGTCTCCCATCCTGTAGGCTGTCCTTGCATTTTCTTGATTGTGTCCTTTGAAGCCCCAGGTCCAATAAGTTTTACTTTGTGACTTTTGCTTTATTGTCATTGTGACACCAAAATCCAAAGTCACAAAGATTTTCTTCTTTGTTTTCTTCTAAAGGTTTATAGTTTTAACTCATAGTAAAGGTGTTTAATCAGTTTAGTATTAATTTTTGCATTTAATGTGAGGTAGAGTTCAAATGTCACTCTTTTCGCATATGACTATCTGTTGTCCCAGAACTATGTGTTGAAAAACTATATTTTCCTTATCAAATAGTCTTGTAGTCCTTGTTGAAAACCAATTGACCCTAAGTGTATGGTTTGCTTTTTCCTTGAAGTATTCATGGTATTGCTTATTTGTCCATGCTTATGTTAGGCCCATACTGTATACAGTCTTGATTATTGTAGCTTTGTAATGTTTTGAGGTCATAAAGGTCGGTTCTTCAATATTATTCTTCTTTTTCAAAATTATTTTGGCTAATTTGGTGTCAATTTTTCTCCTGGGTAAATTTTCTTTACCATATTGGCCTATAGGAATTCTTTTATATTCTAAATAATAGCTTTTCACTTTCAATAGTCAATATTTCTCTGAGCCAATCACTTGATGCTGAATTCTACTTATTATATTTCTCATACATTGCAGATTTAATGAAGCCAAATTTATTGATTTTTTAAATTTTTGATATCTATAATTTGTA
>SJYQ01000816.1:270280-361287 GCA_006410935.1 Redunca redunca
AGGGTGGGGGGTGGAAGGAGACACCCTGGGAAGGCTCAGGCTTGCTGCACCTGGGAGATGGCAGTGGGCACGCTGGGCATACACCTGAAGCCTGACTTCACATGGGGCAGAAGCCGTGGCGGGGCCTGGCCTGGCAGCTGAGGGAGAACTCCTGCCCTGAAGGGAGGCTGGGCAGATTGAGTAGAGATTCAACCTCTCCCTTCCTCTCACCTCTCTAGAGCACAGGCTTCTCTCTGTAGCTTCTCAGGTGGGCAGGAAAGGGAGGGCACCTCTGAGGACCCAGGGGACAAAGCATCACCTGCTCTCAAGAGGGGAGGGAAGGATACAGGCTGGACATCAGGAGGAATTCTCTGGAGCATCAGAGGTTCAGCATCATCTAGAGCTCCAGAGTCTAGAACAGTGTTGTAGGGGACCAACGGGCACCAGGGCACCCAAGGAATGTTCCCTGGGGCCACCCTGGTGCTCTTGGTGTCACTACTTGCCAGGGTATGGCTTCTTAGACTTGGCTGCCCCCTGAGCCAACCAACCCCATTCACCAAGGGCCTGGATGACACACTGAGAGCCCTGGGTGAAAGGGGAGGCTGACCCTCCTACCCTCTGGCCTCCATCCCCAGAGGGAAGCTGGACTCTGGGCTCTGGGATGAGGCACATACAGATGGCAGCAAGGGGGGAGACTGAGGCTGGGTCTGAGCTTCCCAGGTGAGGTAATGGACGCCCATCTCAGTGCTGGCCCTTGGGGTAATTAGCATTGGTCGCCTCCAGACCACGCCCACCACCCCAATTTCCTGCTTGCTTGAAGGTAAGAAAAAGGAATGGCTCTGGCCTCATTCTCTTCACTTGATCCTTGGGGATACTGAAGCCACCTCCCAAAAGAGGGAGATGAGCTGAGGACCAGCTAGGGGTGCGTCTGATGCGGTTGACCCTGAGGACCCCCCCTCTCACCTGGAAGCTTTCCTGACTCTAAAGCCTACTCTTGAGCTGAAGGTAGGCCAAGGCTGCTGGCAGGGGTGGGAGCTGGAGGCCAAGATGGGGCCCTCGGTGGCCACTGAGGACAGTTCTGAGCTTGACCTCTTCTCTGCTGCCCCTCCTCCACGGGCTAGAATGGTGGATGCCGCGGCCCAGGTCTCTGCCTCCCACCTGCTCCTGGGGCCAACCATGCCACTGACCTGGAGCCAAGTCCCTGAACAAAGTCCCCTCCCTGTCGAGGAACTGCTGACAGAGCCCAGGAACATCGTCCCCAACCACACCTGACAGGAGAGGGAGGTTCTGTGGAGGCCCGGGGTCTAGTCTGGCGGAGAGGGCTCCAGAGTGTTAGTTACAGCCAGGCCACTTAGCCTCTTTGGGCCTCAAGGGTTCTCCCCAGTTGAGGAAGCTGAATACTTGGGAGGCTGGTAGGGCGTGGACGGCGGGCGCCAGGCCCTAGGAGGGAACAGTTCCTGCGATGACCAGGGAGGGAAATCAAGGCCTGGACCAAGGCAGTGGCTTTGCCCAGAAGGGAGATTAGAGATGTTTCGGACATAAATAAAACTGACGGCACGTGATGACGACTTGGATGGAGACCATATTATCACCTTCAGCCATCCTTCTGGGACTACAAACCACTTAGCCCTATTAAGTGGAGGTAGGCACTGCCTCCTCCAGGGTAGGCAGGAGAACTGGGGGCTTGGCACCTGTGCTTTGGAGCCAGACCAAGTGTAAGTTCCAACTCTGCCCCTCACTAGCTCTGTAACCTTGGCCAAGGTACTCGCTCGCCTCAGCTGCTCCCCCTCCCAAGGCCAGGGCTACCCATAGGGCTCACCTCCTGTCCTGCCGTGAGGATTGCCAGTCACCAAGCAGGAAGCGCAGCACCAGCCACACGGCGGGCACTCGGCAGATGCAGCCTCCATCATTCATGGCTTCCCTGCACGCCTGTGTCACACACCTTAGCCCAGGCCCCTGAACTGTGAGTGCCAGGGCCGCCCCGGAGATGCAGCATAGGTATCGCTTGACTGGTGAAGACAAGTTTAGAATCAACTTGGGAGAAACCCAGGGGACACTCACCAACCCAACAGGTGTCTGTGTCTCCCTCTCCCAAGAACCACCAGTCTGGTCACTCCAGACTTTTTTTTGGAAACTTTTTTAATAGTTATTGAATGTTCTACAGCTTACAGTAAATATCATAGTTACAAATTCTTGGCTTCAATCTTTCAGAGTGATCACTATCTGATCTTCAAAACAAAACGGAACAAAAACCCAAAAGAATCCAAAACAACAGAACAGAACCAGATTTACACTTCATACACACAAGCGAGGCCGCGGGGCTTTCCACTCTTTACACTCCAGGCTGTGTTTTGAAAACACCTATAAGTTCTTTGCTCAAACTACTTGGAAGACACCGGTCAAAGGTTTATTATTATTATTTTAAATGTTTTTCTTTTTAAAATGTGAGTTCCAATAAAATTTAAAAACTAGATTCCAACCTGTAGATTAAAATGAATTAAAAAATACAAAATCATATACAACGCTCTCTCACAGGGATGGTACATGCCACGAGAACAAGTTTGTCTGTCGTGTGATATGAACAGGGATGAGATGCCTTTTAGTCAGGAGATGGGGACAGGCCCTTGGGCCTTTAGAGGTCATGACAGACAACACCACGTTGCTAGAGGCCTGGCCTTTCCTCCCCTTGGGTAAGGAAGAGCTGCAGTCCCACCATAGATCCAGACAAGCTGGCTGACCCGAGAAGGTGGTCTCCGGCCAGTCCCACTCTTTCCCTGACTCTCAGGCACGAGGAGGAAGGCTGGAGCCTGGAGATGCTGGTCTTGCTGGGGTCAGGCCCAAAGATGACTTCACCCATTTGAGACCTATGGGCTGGTACTTATCAGCAAAGCTGTTATATGTGTTCTCTTCAAAAAAGGAAAATGGCCCCTCTACCAGGAGTTGGACTGGGTACAGGGCCTCACTGCCACAGCAAGAAGACCCAGGGACTACGGATGCAGCCACAGGGAAGCAAGCGTTCTAGTTTCCCTTTCTGGCTCTGTGGCAGCCAGTCCCAATCACCTGGCCACTGGGCTGGACTCAACAGCATACAAGGTAGAAAATACCCACTGGAGAAAGTGAGGAGTGAGACCCAAGTCTGGCTCAGGCAAGATTGGTTATGGAATGTTGAAACTGGCCTGCCAGGAAATTTAAAGGCCAGGCCCTAGAACCATGTAATGTCTAATTTCAGAAACAGGTTTTCTAGAAGGGGACGTGGACAGGTAAAGGACAGATCTTGCCGCCAACCTGGCACACCCAAAGGAGGCTGAGCTCTCTCAGGCTCAGCTGTGGAATTTGACGTTAGCCTGGCTGGGTCTCCACTGTGATCCAGCTTTGGAAGTAAGTTTAGCCTGGATTCTCCTGGGGCTGCACACCAGCATGGAGCCTGCCCCTCCACTGCCCAACCTGCCCCCTCTGGATTCCCAAGCTTGGCAATCAGCTGGGGACCGTATGCCCTACAGTGCTGTGGAATACAGGGTGAAAAGCAGAGCTTCAACGTGTACTTTGAACTGCAGTTGAGGAGCAAATGCCATGGTGACCTCTCAGTGACTGATCCAGCCACAGTGCTGTGACCAAGACCTGTGCCCCCTAGGCCTCCCTCTGAGCAAAGCTGAGGGTCTGACATGCAGGGCTCCAGGCCTGATTCAGCCAGTGCCTCTCTGGACCTCTGGTCAAGTCCCGTCTGTCTGAGGACATCAGAACTCGATGACCAAAGGATCTGCACTACTACTGTGCTCCGTGTGATTTATTTCTGAAGGGTACTTGGAACAAAGCCAGCCTCCCTGAAGACACACTCCCAGATCTCTGGAACACTTTGGGTGGCCAAGGGTAAGAGTTGGGATGAGGTGGAAGGACTGCACAGTGTCTCTCTAGATCCTGGTCCTCACCCTTGGGAAAAACAAACCCAGGGACTGGATTCAGATGTACTTTTGACCATTCAGGGCTACACCAGGTCCCCTGAAAGTGCCAACTCACTGGGTCTGGATAGTGGGCCGGCTCTCCAGGGTCAGAAAGCAAGGGTACACAGGCTTCCTAAGGACATAGGTCTTTCAATGGACAGGTGCCTGGAGCTGCCCCTGAACACGTCTTCAGTCCTAGGCATCATGACCCCAAAGTGCTTTGCTCAAGTTAGGCCTCTTATTGCAAATTCCTGTCCTTCAAGTGCTGCCAGCTGGAATTGCCTCTGGGTTTCCAGGGCTCCTCATAAAAGTCCACTCAGAGGGGAAGACTGACTTCCCAGGTTTCCCTGGAGTGTTCCTCTGTTTAGGGGCAGACAGGTAGCCCATTCCTTCTGCATGCTGGCCACCAAGGCCTGCAGGTGTCAGCAGAAAGAGCAGAGGATTTGAAGAGTTCAAATCTTGGCTCTTTCTCTGATGAGCTATGTGACCTTTGGCAAGTCTCTTAAGCCTTCAGAGACTTAGTTTTTTCCATCTATAAAATGGGAATTTTGGCAATCAATATCAAAGTACTTCATACACAGACAACAAGCTGGACAGGTGAGTGTCCTTTTTCAATATATAGGGAGGGGGATATTCACTTTACAGTCACTGCCAGGAGAGAGAGAGAGGAACAGTAACTGTCCTGTCTTGCAGGGAAGAAAGGAAATCAATTTTTCCAAAATGTGGCAGAAAGATTAAATTTCAGGCTCTTACCACTTGGGGGCACTCCAGCTTCCAGACTCCAGCTTCCTGGGCCCCAGGCTAAGGAGAGGGAGGCAGGTAGAAGTGGGGGAAGCCGTGAGGGTTGGCTGGTGACTGGAACCACCTGTACCCCTAACCCTGCCCACCAAGCTTGTGGCACTGGTGAGAAGCAGTGGAATGGGGTGGAGAGGGCTTTGCTGGTGCCATGCTGCAGCTCGAATGTCATGTGGGCGCACCCCTTGTCCTTTCTGGCTTGCTGGACTTCCTAAAATGACAGGGCCCCTCAAGCTCTGACCTGTCCAGCTTGACCACTGGGCCATCCAGTATCTGTGGATGATGCTCATGGTACCTCCTGATGGATGCCTGTGATCCCACGTGTGCTCATCCTACCACAGGCACACGACTGCCTCGTTCTCCTGGGCTCAGTCCCTCTGCAATGACTCCCCAAGCTTGGCCAGGCTTGTGGATCTCCGTCAAAGCAAGAGGGTGAGGCCAGCTGAACTGGGGCTCCGGTGCTCAGCCCACAGAAAGGGTGCTGTGCCTGGGTTCTTCCAGACCCCAGCCTTTCCACACCTTGTTTTTGCCTTGGGGTCTGTCCTTGATCTTGAATTACATACAAGGGCCAGGAGAGGGTGCACAGCATCGAGTTTCAGTCCACAAGCCTGTGTGGAGTCAGACTGGAGGGAAAGAGGCCGCAGACAGATTCAAATAGCTCTGCCACTTACAAGCAAGTCACTCTGCTTTTCTAAGTCTCAGTTTCCTCATGGATCAGATGAGAGAATCATCTGTCTCACGAGGTTAAACCAGATGATGGGTATGAAACTGCTTTGTGAAAAACTGAGGTACTAGATGTTAGTTTTTACATACTGGTACAGAATGAACAAAGGTAAAAAGGTAATTCCTAGATCTCCTTTCCCCTCCTCTGGTTCTGCCCCAGCCCATCTGGAGGCAGTGGGGTTCAGGGGAGCCTACTGGAGTGCCAGCATTCTGCTCCCTTTGGGGTAAGTTCTTTTTCCTGCTATTAAATAGGACCAGTTTCTTCATTTGTCAAATAGGTGAAATAACTCTGACCTTGTCTTTCCCTCAGGGTCAGTAAATCAAAGGCTGTGAAGTGCTCTGAAGTCTATGAAGCACCTGACAAACACAAATGTTTCCTATTATTATAATCATTATTATTATTTTGGCATTTTCTAAACATGTATGACATAATCTAAAACAACCTTCACCCACCCTTATACAACCAGAGAGTAGGAGGAGGTATTTGCCCAAAAAAAGAAAAAAAAAGGATTAACACTGGAAAACTTTCTATTGTTTTAAAACAAAACCTTTTCAGCACCCCTGAGCAGACCGTTTAGAACAGCGGGGCTTTTCCTTACTGGTCCTGCATTTCCCAGGTCAAGGATGCTGCTGGGCTGTGTACCCCTGGGAACAGCCAGATAGCCTCTGAGGTCCTCCTGGCCCAGGGATTTCCTGATTATTTCCTCCTTTAGGGAGACATGGGAGGTAGGGGTAGGGATATATCCACATATGCATGAATTTAAAATGAAGAGAGTTATTTAGAAGTTCTAAATGTCATCAATGATCCCATTTTGTACAGTAAAATGTTCCTGTGCACGCCGCCCCCTGCCACCAACCATCCCCAAAGGGGCTGCTAACCCCTCCAAGTGCCGGGTGTAGGGGGCCAGTGTTAGACAGCTGGGCTCCTGGCTGAGACCAATGGGGCCTCCTGACTCAGGGGTCCCTCTTCTCCCCCAGAGAGTGCATGTTTCCTCCTCTCCTCTCAGGATGAGGGGCTACTGTCTTAACAGCATGGACTCCTTTTCAGCCAGTCCACCTGCTCCTCCAAGGGCTGGAGTCAGGTATAGGACGAGAGGTCCAGATGTCTTCACAGAATTTCCAAATGCTATTTCCTCATTTGCAATTTCTGTTCCCACCATCTGCCCCCAAGTGACCTCAGCCAAGTCTTCAACCTCTGCCTTTGAAATCCATGGAGGAAAAGAGCAGAAACAAATGCCCAGAGACTGTTTCAGAGCTCATCAGGTGTGGGCACCGCTGGCTTCATTTTTACAAAGCCAAGCCAATCCATCCCTAGGTAAATTTTTGTGGGCAACATGCCCCAGGCAGGAAGGTTGCATTTAATGCTAATTTACTGCAAGGTCTAGGGAAGTCCCTTCCTTTTCTCTGGGTCTCAGCTTCCTTATCTGTCAAATAGGGGAATGAATGAGATGATTGCTAAGGTCCCTTCAGTTCCATGAGTCGATGAAATGTTTATTGCTATTGCTTTTCCTTCACTATCCTGACCTCCAGAGCCACCAGCACCCACCTGGAATGTGGTTCCTTCACTTTGGCCATGAATGGCACAAGGTAACCAAGAACTTAGCCTGTCTGTCAGCACCATGGACAGACAGGTGAGCCCTGGCTCTGGGAAGGACAAAGGGAAGGGAGAGAAATGCCACAGGTTTCCACTCTACTCAGGAGCAAGCTCCTCACCAGAGTGGGTCCATGAAGGCTCAGAGGCCAAGGTCTAGATTACACTGGGCACCTAGCCTCCGAGGCTTTGGGAGGCTGGGATCCCACCATCCTGCAGCTGCTTGGCAGGTCTGAGGTCAAAAATCACCTTCTGAGGAAGTGCCAGGTCAGTTAACATCACTGTGCAAATTAGAGGGTCCAGGCCCAAACAATTCGGCCAGAGACCTTACAAGCCAAAGCCAGCAGGCAAGGGCCTCTCGACTCTCTTCCCTCTGCCTTCCCACAGTGCGCCCCTCCCCCCACCCTCCCTCAAGTTCTCCCAAAGGAAAAAATCTGGTTTTCCCAGGTTCTCATCTGGGGTATTATTAAGCTGCTATGAACGCTCCTACCTAATCAGGTGGTTTTGTTCTTGGTCTGTTGCGATGGTTCTCAGAAATATCAGAAGATATTTCATTTGTGTCAGGACACAGCAGTGTCAAACTAATCCTGCTTGAGAAAAATCGAAAAAGAAACCATCCCTCAGAGATGTGGCTTGCTCAACAGTTCGGAGTTCCCACCCTGGACCCAAGGGTCACATCCACTATGCTCTTCAAAGGAAATCGCACCTGCAGCTGAACCACGGCAACAGACCCCACTCTCTGCCTGCCGCTAGACTAGGCTCCCAGGACTAAATGCTTGGGGAAGGAAAGGAGCAGAGAGGATGTGCCTGGTCAGGTAGGAGAAGGGTGGAGCTGGGAGGGCAGCAGCTCAGGGGGACGGTGGGGAGAGGCAGGAGATTAGAAAAAGCAGCTTTTACAAAAACCAAAAATAAAAACCAAAACCGTTAATGATGCATAAAGTGACCCTTGCACTTCCGTTGTCTCTTCTTGCAAATAGAGGTGGTGCTGCTAGGGAGCTGCTCCAGCACCTGTGTAAAGACTTGAGTAGTTGCATACAATGTGTGACTCCAGGTCTAGGGGAGGAAGGGGAAAGCCATTAGTGACAGCGGTATTCCTGAGGCCCTTCGGGGAGCTCCTGGACCCCCTCCCCTCATGCTGAGAGCCCTAAATGGAGTCATCTGTGCCTTCCCAGTGGAGCGACCCATTTCCCATCCAGTGCTGAGAGCTCTGGAGGAGGCGGCGAGGGAGACGAGGAGGCATGGCAGTGATTTTCAGTGACATCCCTGGAGCTCTACAGGTCACTGGCACTGCCTCAGGATCTGCAGAGGACAGGGGGAGCCTGGTGGTGAGGGTGACCTAGGGCTTCTGCCTGGCCCCAGTCAGAGCCAACATCTGATTGAGATAAAAGTTCATTGGAAGGATAGGCCCACAGTTAGAAGAAGTCTGAAGTAAAGAGCACAAAATTTAGTACTAGAGGATTGGAGTTCAAGTCCCAGGTTAGTTTTTACTAGTTAAGTGATACTAAACTATATATTTATCTGTAAAATAGAGCAATGACCCTTCACAGAGCTACTGTGCAGATCATGAGATAACATATGTAAAGTATCTAGAGTATATAGAAAATGACAGCTATCATAAAGAGTGATACTGCTGAAGCTGGGGCAGGAAAGCAACTAGTAACTGTCACTTGCCCCTGTTGACACCTGTGCTGGGCCAAGCCGGGGCTGTGGGACAGTTCTGCTAGCTGGTCACCCTCCCACCTCGCACCCGGTCCCCACTCACTTGGATGGGTGCAGGCTTTACCAGTGCGGGGGCACGTAGCTGTACGCAGGGGCCCCTTGGGCCCTGTATGTTGGCATGGAGACAGGGTGTGCCCCGATCGCGGTGTGCTGGGGTGCAGTCAGCAGGGTACCTAAGCATCCGGAAGGAGAAGAGCAAACCTGATGAGGCCATCCCAGGTGCTGGGGTGAGGAGGAAGGGCCATGATCTCTCACAGAAGCTCCCCGCCCGCTCATGAGCTGCTGCCCACCCCCCCACCTTGTCAGGAGCGTCTTCCGAGGGGAAACCTTCCTGATGCTCCAGGACAGCCAGTCTTCAGCGGCCTCCTTTCACTCCTCTCTGTGTGCCACTCTCACTGCACATCACACTGAGAGGTGTCTGCTGCTTGATGTGGCGCTGGTCGTCCCACTAACCTAGCTGTTCCTAAGGGTAGGCCTCTGGTTTGGTCTATTGGTATTTGGTCCCCAGGACCAAAACAATAAGGCTGGCACCCAGCAGCTCTGCATCAGCTTGCTGACCTGATCTGGGGAGTGAGAGGCCTCAATGCTTACATTAGGGGCAGAGGAAAATCCCAACTCCCACCTCCTACCCACTCAAGCCCTTGTACTCTCTTTCCCCAGAAGATGACCTCGCTGATTCTCTGAACGTTGGGTCTCTAAAGGTTATTCAGAGCTCTCTTGTCTTCTCACGCTCTTCTTTTAGTGCCAACTCATCCAAAGGCTTCCCCAAACCCGCTCTTTCTCTGGTGAAGTGAAGTCGCTCAGTCGTGTCCGACTCTTTGTGACCCTGTGGACTGCAGCCTCCCAGCCTCCTCCGTTCATAGGATTTTCCAGGCAAGAGTACCGGAGTGGGTTGCCATTTCCTTCTCCAGGGGATCTTCCCGATTCAGGGGTTGAACCCGGGTCTCCTGCATTGTAGGCAAACGCTTTACCCTCTAATCCACCAGGGAAGCCTGCTCTTCCTCTGGTGTCTCTCCCTAACGTCATCCTCAGGGCTTCTGGAGTAAGCCAGAAATGGAGAAGGGGTTCTCCTGGACTCCTGTTTCTTCCAAGATACGCAATTAGTTACTGGACAGGTCCCGAAGCTCTTGCCTGCTAAAGAACATTGCCCTGTGCCCTCCTGTTTGGAACTCTGCTGCTAGCAGAGTCCTAGCATCATCATCTCTCCTCTAAAGCACAGCTTTCCCCCTATATCCCCCCGACCCAGCTGTCTCCATCTTGCAGTCAGAGAGAATGATTAGACAAACCCTCTCTCTCCCATGCTTAAACCTCTTTGCTAGCTCCCTGTTACCTACGTATTCAAGACTCTCCACCACTTTATCTCTGACAACTGCTCCAGCCACCCTTCCAACTCCATGCTCTCATTTTCTAAGCGATTTATACCATGTCCATTCTATGAATGTGCTTTACTCATGTTCTCTCCCCTGGACTGCCCTTCCCTCTTTCATCTCTCTGATTAGCCTCTGTTCACCTTTTAAGGCCTAGCTCACTACATCCTCCATGATGAAATCTTCCGCAGCCCTGTGGACAGAGTTAGAGGGTCCCTAGAACTCCCAGGCACAGGATTCTTCATGTTATGCTACAGTCGATTCCATGACTGTGTTTTCCACTCTGTCGTGAGTTCCTGGAGAAAGGGAATGGACACTGACACAGATGCTGCCCTTACCTGCTGACATCGCCATGGTGGTGCCGGCCACCATTCCCATGGCCACGCCGTTGGTCCTGGGAGCGGCGACAGGCGCCGGGTAGATAGCAGAGGGAATGCTGTTGGGCTGGACGACCGTGGTGTGGTGGATGACGTGGGGCTGGGCAGCATACACCGGCTGTGTATAGTAAGCTCCCTGAGGGAAGAGGGGCTGAGGTCACACCGGCTTTTGGAGAGGTGGGGAGAGAGGGGAGGGGAGCCTGTCTTAAACCTTAAGCGATGGTGTCTGAGAATCTCTGGCCCAGGGACACAAGGTCTGGGGCTCTGCTCGTGGAAGTACCGTGCTGGTGTGAATGCTGCCATTTTACATGCTGGACAAATGTCCTAAATGCAGAGCACTTCCCCAGATGTCTCTTACTGTATATCTCCTTTTAGGCAAAAAGGCTGACGATGGAGACAATGGTCTGAGGTGACATCCCACTGCCTGGATCACATGACTGCTTTCTGCCGTCACAGCCCACAGGTCTGCTAATCTCTGGGCAGAGTGGACAGAGGGCCTGGACCATCTTAATCCAGAGCTTCTCAAATGCTTCTACTACATAATAACAAGAGCTCTGGCTGCGGACTGATACAGAGTGAGGGTGTGTGTAGACTGTAAGGTTGCTGCTTCAGTGGCACAGGAATGACAGCTGATCAGAGCTACAAACTCTCTTTTCCTACCCCTCCACCCCACCTACCCAGGCTGGTGGCTCCTTTACCTGCAGAAGAGGTGGACCCAGGCTTCTACACGTACTTACCTGGGCATACAGATTCTGCTGGGGGTAGGCACTTCTGATTGGATACATGGCCGTCTGGTAGGGGTTGGGTGAAGGGGAGTAGGGGGGCGGAGCAGTATTACTCTGGGTCGGTGGGACTTTGTATGGTGTCCCCGCAGTATATCCTGTACCAAGGCAATAAGAGAGACTTCCAATTAGTTGGCAGAAGAGCATCTCTGGGAGGCAGCAGGTCCCAGTTACGACTCCCCAGACAAGCATGGGCTGCATCCAGGCTGGAAACACAGATGAGAACAGACAGAGTACAGGGCTCCGCCCAGAGAGCCCTGGCCCCAGAGGCAGCTCCCTCAGTCCTGGTGCATAGGGCTGCATGTGTGGCATCTTTTATTTCTCTGTGTCTCAGGGCTCTGAGACACAGATAAGAGGCTGGGACCAGATGACCTCTTAAGGGGCCCTTGAAACTCACAGTCTAGGATTCGAAACCTGTACCATGAGACAGGCAGGTACATGTGGACGGGAGACCCTCCATCTGCTTGCTCTATACCGTACTCTCTCTCCTTGCTTTTCAGTCTCTTCACTCAGTACCCTGGGGCATCTGCTGCTGCTGCTTCTGTCTTGCTTTCTCCCTTACTCTCTCTTTTCTCCTTATCTCTCTCTCCCTTTATGAATTGCTCTCCACCATACTCTTCTTCTTCCCTGTCAAGTTTTAAGGTGGAAACCTCATACAAAACACCATTCAGAGATCCTCCTTTTCTGAGATGCTAAAAAACTTTGCTCTACATGGCTGGCTTTTCCTCCCCTCCTGGGGCTTGGGGGAGGGCCCCCGCTGCTTGAAAGACTGAAGTCAGGATAAAAAAGATTCACATCGACCTGGAACCCAGGCCACGTCTGGTCAGCAGGGTGGACAGAAACTGGGGAGGGGGGCTGAGAAGTCAGGCTCTGAGAAGTTCACAATCAGCCATTCACACAAACTATGCTGCCTTTGAATTTCTGGAAAAGAGAGTCAGATCCTAAGTTCATAGGAAAAGCTTGAAACATGAATCACTTAGGAACAAGGCTATGTCTGTAGAGAATCACAACATGGAATGATTCTATGGAAACCGAGCGATCATCAGGTAGCCCCACTCTGAGTTGAAGGGACAGTGCCAGGGGACCTTGGCTTTGGATCTCCAATGGGGTGTTGCTGGAGATTCTTCCCTGTGGTCCTCCATCCTGACTTGGTCTGGCTGACACATCACGAAACCTCTCTTAGCTTCAGATCTTTTGCCTACAAAATGCTCAACAAGGACCCATTCAGTAACATGGAGCTGTTTTTGTAAGAAGGAACTGGAGGCAGGGTAAAGAGGGTGCTTTACTGGAAGAGAAGGGGTCCAGGCTTCAGTCCAGGCTTTCCTCCAATTTGCTGTGACTACTGCCAAGTCTTTGGGCCTTAGTTTCTTATTTTGTAAAATTAGAAGGCTAAGAATGAAGATCTCTTCCTGAACTAAAATCCCATTGTTTTAAAGACACTGGGTCTCTTCTACCCTAACCCCCATTTAAAGCAGGCTGCCATACAGTCACAAATCTCTCTCAGGTCACACCACAGCTTGGGCATACCCTGATGAGGTACTCAGGAGGATGTGAAAGCTACTCTGTAGTTACCACACAAGGCACTACCAAATGGTGTCCTGTCCTCTTCTCTGGAATCATGCCATTTATCTTTCCACCTGTTGATTCACAGTTTGTTCTGGAAAACCTGGAAAAGCTGATTTTGTGGTCAGACATGCTTGGGAAATAAGTAGCAAGGAGGATGGAGTGGAGAAAAATACACTAATGAGAAGAGAGCGTTGGTGAGAAGTAGAAACTAACTGGAAGTGGAGATGTGAATCAGTTGAGGAAGAAGTCTACAGCAGATTCCTCCAAGATTCGAGACTGCACAGCTAATCATGAAATGTGGTCCCGGGAGAAGCAGATACTGTGGGGGAAGTCAAGGAGCGTAGGTTTGCACATGTCTAGGAGCCGTTTGAGCTGTACTTCAACCAGAGACAGTTTACTTGTCTGTAGAACAAAGGGGATTCTCAAGATGGGCATGTCCCAAGAGCATGGACTATGATGCTAAGGGAGCCTAACTGCTATTCTGCCCCCTCCCCACAAAGAAGAAGAAGGTGGGAGAGAAAGGGAGAGAAGAGGGGAGGAGGGAGAGGAGGAGGAGAAATATAAAATAAGAAAGAGGTTTTATTCCATGACAGTGACAAGTTTTAAAGTAACAGGATGAACTGTGAATCTCAAAGGATAGGCATATGCAGGAGACTATTTCTAGATTTACCATAGGATCTTTTATTCATACTATTTACATTTGAAACATGCAAACCACAATTTTTGTGTGTGTGACTGCAGCTTGTTTTAGTAAATCAAGTGTTACTGTAATACAGCCATGCCCATTCATTTACATACTGACTATGGCTGCTTTACTGGCTGAATGGTAGTTATGTCAGAGACCATAAGGCCTAAAAAGTCTAAAATATTTATTATCCGTCCCTTTACAGGAAAAGCCTGTTAACTCCTGACTTAAAGAAATAAAACACTATAGGGAGTCCTGCCAGAATGGAGAGCACCCCTCTTCCATGCAGGAGGGCAGGACACCCCCGAATCCTAAGAATCCCTATCTCTGAAAGCTATATAGCATAGGGTTATGGTGATGAGCAGTTTGGAGCCAGACTGACTGCCTGGGTCCAAACCCCAGCTCTCCTACTTAACAGCTGTAGAATACAGTTTCGTCATCTATAAAATGGGAACGATAATAATATCACTTATTTCATAGGGTTATAGTGATGAATACATGAATAAGTGCAAAGCCCTAAGAAGAAAGCCTGACACAATCAGAATAGTTCATATAGGTTACCTATTATTCCTTTCTCTCTCCCCATATAGAGAGACAGTAAGCTTCCTGTCCTGGGAAGTATACAAGCAGAGACTGATCTGAAAGATGACAGTAGACAGGAAGCTAAACCATGACTTTCATGGTGGGATCCAACCTGGAACACAGACTTCAGGATTCTAAAATTTTTAAATTTAATGGTTTAAAATGCCATGATTTTAAGATTCTTTAAGGTTAACATGCCAGTGGTGCTAGACTCTCCTTTATGCTCCCAGAGAATGTGTGCTCAAGTTCTATCCTCTGGGAAGCCTGCACTCACCTTCTGTGTCACAAGGACAATCACATCTCACAAAGTGTTGAGACTGTCCCTCTGAGGGAAATCAAGAGGCTCCCAGAGACTGCAGTAGAATTTGGTTTCTACATCTAAGAATAACCTTGTCTGAGAGTGTTTCTTCATGTCATGAAATAGACACACATGAACTCAGAATACAAATCAGTTTAGCCAAAACACCCTTGGTGGCCAAAATGATGACGCTGGAGAAGAAGGCCTTGCCTATTTGTCCAGAGAGGTTGAGAAGGGAGAAGCAGAACTACAGAGCTAGAAGATGTCTTAGAGATCATCAAGACCAGCACAAATGTTTCACAGATAAGACAACGAAGCAAGTGAGCTACTGCTCACGAGCACCCAGGACTCAGTGCTCCCTCCTCTAACTACAGTCCCAAGTCCTGGGCTCCGTCAGTGAGTCAGGTCAATTCTTCTCTTAAGGAGTACGTTCACTGGACTAGATAATATCAGAAGATCTTTCCAGTGCTGATACTCTAAGCTGTGAGTATTTCAGTGAGACCTTTATGAGAAAATCCTTGCAGAGGACATTCCATAACTGACTGATGGTCCTGTCCACACCCTTGAGGATCACTGGAAATTCCCCTGGGCTACCTCAAGTATCACAGAATTCAGGGTTTATTACTTTATGCACCTAAATTAAAGGGGAAAAAAAGCTGTTGGACTTGATACAAACAAAACAAAACCAAGTCAAAACTCATTGATTTTGCTCAAATGAACTTAGACTCATCACTTGAGGCCTGGGTCTCCTGAAAAGGGTCCTACCTAAGTCTGAAGGTTACAGAACTAGGACTTTGGAATGCTATACCTTAAGGACATTAGAGACTTGAATTCAATCCTCTCCAATTCAGGTGAAGAATCTAGACCCAGGGGAGCAGCAACTTTTTCAAAACTGCACAGCAAATCAGTGCAGAGCTGGGCCCAGAGATCAGGGCTTACCATGCCCTGGGCAGAGCTCCCTTTTGGATCATATGTCTGTCTCTGTAGTCCAATCTTGGACATCTGGTATATTGGCCTTTGTGTCCCCATTTCATTAAAGGCAATATTGTGAGAGAAAAAAGGAATTCAATCACTAGCAGTCCTAGCCCTGTCTTTTGAAAAAGGCTTTGTTTATGGTACCCTATTCTTCCTCTCAGGTTCCTAACCATAATTTTAAACTCCATCAGATAGGGTAATAAAGAGAGTGTGTATATTAGCAAGAAAAAACCTCTTTAGCCCTCTCTTTAATCCTTCTGCACGGTCATAAATCTTTTTCAGCTGGAGAGCCCCTACCACTTTCAAATGCATTGATGTTCACATCAAGGATACCTTTTAGACTAATCGGTTTATTGACTATCAGATTTATATGTCTGGACAAAGCTCTATGTATGAGACTTGTCTTGACCCCCAAGTCTCCTTGTTGGCAGCTGAACAAAAGAGTGCTGAGTAAGTAGGAGGGGGACCTAATTACAAACAGGCTTAGCAAGTGTTAGTGAAATTAAACTGAATTTTTCAAAGGGTCCTGAGTTTTCTCTGGTATTAGGAGCCACAAAATCTGTGTGCTGGGAGAAACCCTGGGGGGATATGGAGGACCAGTCAATCCTACCTCTATCTATAAATTATAAGAAAGGGGGTACGCCTTGGCCCTTGCTAGTGACTGTGAGAGCCTGTGAGAGGACAGTGGGCTATAGCTACTGGACAGTTCAGTGGAACTTCAGGAAGAGGTTAACATGGTGAAAGGCAAGGCCTTCTAATACAGATACTTCCCCGCTGTGGAAAGGACTGCCTCTGGAGGGAATGAATACTCCATACTTGGAGATGTGTGAACAAAGTCTAGTTGGCAGCTGGAGAGAAGGCCCCTGACAGGGTGGAGGATACTGGGTATACAGCACCAAGATGACCTAGTCTAGTCTCATTTTACCTTTGGAAAAAATAAGGTCCAAAGCATGGGAATTATTCAAGGTTACACAGAACCAAGTCTACAATCCAAGTCTTTTGGTCTTCCACTCCAGGTTTCTTCCTGCTACCCTACAGTAGGTGTGTCTGTATGCATGTACCTCCATATGTGCAGATACAAGAGACGTACTATATGCCTGTGCACATATATCATATTATAGGTTATCTGGAAAAACTCCCTACTGCTATTGTCCCTCTCTTAAAAAACAGTAAAATTAATCTCAAGAAAAAAGTCAGTAATAGAAACTTATCCTGGGTGAAACCTTTCTCCAGTTGTGCTGCATTGGGCATATTACCTTTCTGAGCTTCAACTTTCAAAATAGAATAAAAATCCACCCAAATATCGTGTAGATTAAATGAGAAGGTGATCATGAAAGCATATTCTTCAAAAGGTGAGAGTTATGTTGTATAAACTAGTTTATGTTGACACGAAGGGGCAATGATAACTAAGGAAAAAACAACATTTTAATGAAAAACTTTAAATACAACATATTCTTCTAATTTACTTACTTAATAGAGTAATACTTCATTGAACCCCAGACCCTGGGCCTAGTCTGCGACATCCCTCTGAGGGCCTGACCAGCCCATGTTGGCACAACTGAAGAGATAGGCGCTTACCACATGCAAAGCCAGCTATTCCTCTTTTGGACAGCTCCAAGAAAGCATGAAGATTTTCCTTAAATAGAGTCAAAATGCCACTCAGTGATTTCTGAACACTGGCCCTCATTTTATCTAGTGGAGTCATTTTGTGTTAAAAATCAGAGGTGAAAGTGAAACCATCAGTCAATCCACTGAGCCTTGAGTGAATGGGACCCATCTGAACAGCCAGACCAGTTTCCGGCCTCCACCAGGACCCCCTGCACTTACGTTGCTTCTATAGTGTAGCTTCCATGCAAGGGGCAGTGTTTCTCAAGGAAGGGGCAATTTTGTACAACAAAGCCACCTCCCAACTAAGAATTATCTGCTCCTGATGTCCACGGTGCTAAGGCTGAAATCTTTGTGCTAGCTGGAGGAGGCCCCTCTGTCCAGAAGTTCACAAGCCTTTAAACTGCCCTCTGTCTTTTCCCCTGAAATGCAGTAACAGTCCTTCCCTCATCAAACTTCTTGGCAGATGAGTACTTCCTTCTCTCTCCCTCACTGCTTTGTGTCTCCTCAAAGTGGGGTGCATGATTAAAGAGGATGACCTTTCCCTGTATGCTGCTGCTGCTGCTAAGTCGCTTCAGTTATGTCCGACTGTGTGCGACCCCATAGATGGCAGCCCACCAGGCTCCTGTATGAGGAGGGCCAATTTTTCGGTGGGTAGGAGAGAGAACCTCTTAAAACATTGTCTTACAAATGTCAGTTTTAAAAGTTCCCTTTCCTTTCTTCCTAAGAGACAAATCAGTCCCAACCAAGGGGAACAAGGAAAGGAGGAGACAGGCTGTATTTACTGAAAGCCGCAGAGGATGCTTGGTAAGTTCGGTTCTCGGTCCCGGTGTCCACTGGGAGGTGGAAGGTGCCTTCAGTGCCACAGGAAGACGAGTTCTGTGGCCAGGCCTGTTTCATCAGCAGAGTTGCTTAAGGGAAGACACAAGAATGGCATTAGGCAGAAATAAGAAGTGGGCACCACCAATCACAGACACAAAGCAAGGGTCTTGGGCTGGACGGAAACATATAACCCAAGGGGCCCCGTTCAGACACACAGGATGGTTCAGCCTTTCTGAGATGGGTGAGTGGTTGGGAGGAGTGCTGAAATGAGCTTCTAAATGATTTGAAGCTGAGGAAATCTGACCTTACACTAATCAGGAGAGTCGGGATTTTCTACCCACTACTAAAAGCACGACAATGCTTATGAATACCATCTTCCACTGTCTGGCATTCTGGCCTAAGGCTCTGAGATATACCTTAGCCACTTTCTTGTTAATGTGTAGCAACTCGGAACCTTTTACTGCGTATTGGCCAGATCAACTGAGTATTCCTTTTTCATGCCTGAAATCTCAGCTGGAGGTGTATTTAACAACTGCTTTCAAAGAGAGACCCCAGAATGCTAATTACTACCTGACGTGAACCTTGCTGGACTGCCATCTCTTGTAAAGGGACTGAGCTTTGGCAGCCTGGAAGGCACAGGCTGTCCAGCGGGACTCTCCCTGCAAACTCCTTCTCCTGTGCACCTAGCGGGGAGCAGGCAGACCTCTGGCACACCCTTTGTACCTCCTGCTGCAGTGCTCCACCTGAGACATGGCCTCATGAATTAGAGACGAAATCTTCTGGGCCATCAAGAAAGCAACTGTCAACCTTAGAGTAGATGTGAAATAGAGATGAGGCCCAGTTTGAAAGAAATCTGCAGAGACTTTCCAGGCTGACTCAAAGCTCAGCTTGAGAAATTTGAAGGATGATGCTTCCTATGTTCTAGAAGTGGGGAGTGACTCAAAAAACTTACCTTCATGTGTCCTGTAGGGAGGGTGAGGAATACAGTTTCAAAGGAGGGGACTGCTTAACGTTTTCACTATCTCCCTTGATCTATCTTCAAACACTAGAGGAGAAATATTCCTTACCCAAATTTATACTTACGACTTAAAAATGATTTTAGCAGTATCTTTTCCACTCAGATAAGGTCTTGGGAGTCATGGATATGGGGTGTTTTAAAGTATATTAGTATTGGCAACAGTTGGATATACTTGAAACATTTTGACAAGGGGCTGAGGTAGACAGGGTAGTATGAGAAGCAAATTTGCCTATACTCTTTCATTCCATCAGGACAAGGATAGTCCACTCCAGACAGATTCCCATAAACCCCTCTGGTGTCCAGGTAACTGGAAACGCCTCTGTGTCCTTCAGTCATCAAAGTACTGCGGCCAGAGGAGGAGGTCAAAGACTCTGCTGTTTTAGCTGAACCAAGGAAAAGAGTGTAGCTGTTCTGGGCTGACTCTGAGCTTGCATCAATGGCCCGCAATATATACAGCAGATGCTGAGAAATGAGAAGGAAATCATGGGCAGGGAAGTGACACTAAAAGGAGAATTCTGGTAGAAGAAATGGAGATCCAGCAGAATTCCATGCAGAGTTCAGGGCCTTTGCTAGACATTAGATCATGACTCTGCAGACAATACAGGAGGAGGGCAGTCAATTTTAAACAATTACCTTGAGTTTCTTTTCCTGAGGGGCGGGGATGGGGAGAATGGTGGGGATTAATAAAGGAACCAATTAGTGTTGAAAAATCCTATTAAAATGGCTCCAAGTTTAGAACCTGCCACTCCACTTGGCTGGAAAGCCCTAACCACCTAAATCAACTTCCTAAAGAAGTAGAACATTCAGCTCTAAGAAGTCAGATAGAGCAAGCCCAGGCCCTCTAGACCCCACAGGAATCTACCAGAGGGAAGGAGCCTGAAATCTGACTGTGGAGAATTTGGATGTCCTATTCTGGTCCAGTTTTTAACCCAAATGGTGCATACTTTACCATAATTTTAACCATAAACCAAAAGTCTGACATTAGCCTGAAGGACCATGTGACAATTAAAGTCAGTCAAAATCAACCAGAGAGCGACTGAGGCCTACACTGCACTCAGCACTGAGGGGGGTGCCACGGTGGACAGGAACACACGTGGGTCATGGGCACCGCACACAAGGTTATTTATGGTCTAGCTGGGGATGCAACACAGCCACACGCCAACCAGAGAGTGAACAAGACAGCATCACACACAGCAAAATAATGCTCCAGGTTAGCCAGGAAAGAAGCGAGTGCGACTGTGCCTTTGATTTATGTGTTTCCCAACTGCGCCAGTGAACTACACTATACATGTTTGTGAAGAAGTGGATATTTTTTCTGGTTTCATTATAAAGTAAACAAAAACTAATATTTCTGTAGTTTTCTATATATATGAATATATAATAATCTACATAACTGGATAAATATGAAGACTAAAAACAACAAATAGCAGCTGTCAATTTGCTCTCCTCATTAGTTAGATATACCATATGATCCTCCTTGTCCATGTACAATTCTGAAGTAACCTGTTGCTGGTAGCAATTCAGAACTCAGTTGTGGGATGAAGACAATCCAACTGAAGCTTTGAAAGGCGTGGTAACAAAGAAGGCTGCTCTGACAGGCATGCCTGCTCCTGGTGCCATGAAACATAGCAACTCCTAGATATGATCTATATTTTGAATAAATACATGTGTAAATATTTGTCAAATATTATTGAGGTATACGTGTGAGACTGGTGAAACTTTATGGAGTGCTGTATATGTACTATTCCTCAATTTAAAGAGAGAACCTGTGGCAGTGAAGGGCCAGGGCCCAGTCACAGCATGCTGCCCACATCCAAGTGCTGGGTTGTTCACATCCCTGGACACGGGGCCCTCACGCCCTCTGACACTTGAACAATCTGTTAAGCACACTTACGAGGAGGAGAGGCAGCAAGGGACCATCATCCTGAACAATGTAGTGTGTCAGGAAATCTGAGTTCTGGCCTGGGCTGTGCCACTTATTAGCTGTGGGACCTTGGGCAAGTCACTACACCTTTCTAAACTTCAGGTTTGTTGTCTCACAATGTGACAATAAATAACCACTACTTGATTGCTTGACAGCACTAATTGTGAGGATCAAAAATCAAGTATCCGGTCTCACAGTTTCCGATTCCCGGGCTTGCCCACTCCTCCACTCCCAGATGTGGCAGCTCCATAGAAGCTCTCATCACCTCCCTGAATTACTGCAACTGCTTCCTCACTGTTTTCAAACCTGCCAACTCCAATCTCCAAGCTGCAATCAGAGTGATATTCTAAGACCTATATCTAATCACAAAACCTTCTTTCTTAAAAACATCCCATGGTCCTCCACTACCTAATTCCTTGTGTGGCACTTAAGGCCCCTCAAGATCTAGTCCTATGCTCTCTAGATTCTTTTTGTCCTCGCTCTCAAACCCTACATGTCAGCCACACAAATCGCTCACCATTCCAAGACTATGCCAAGAAGCATCACTTCTCTGTATTTTTGCTCACACTGCTCACTCTTCCTGGCACATCTTTCCCCAGATGCTACCTAGTAGACATTTATTAATCCATCAACCATGAGCTAAAGACTTCCCTCCACTATGAGGTCCTTTTCTCCCCCCAGTTTTTGACCATACTTCTCTTGTGTGCCCCATTTGGTTCACTATCACAAGTTCCTGTGTTTCTTAGAAGCTCCCTGCTGGTTTGTCTATCTCCCCTGTTAAACTGTAAGCTCTGTCTTACTGAACTCTGCAGCATCAAAGGGCCCTGGCTTGGGGTCTGGAACAGAACCATCTGTGAAGAGAAGAGCTCCATACTACTCTGAATATTTCAGATGCTACAACTGGAGGGGAAAGGAAGCAGGAGTGCTTCTCTCACTTTCTATGGAGACTTCTGTTCAAGTTCATATATTCTGAGACAAACAAAAATGATTCCTCATAAACAATAAGAGAAAACAGGTCTGTGACTAGCAAAAATGAAGTAATAAGATTTTAAGAGGGCCTTCTACTAGCATTTAAGGGACCTCAGAGATCATCTGGAATAAAACACTTTATCTGTGGCCTGGAGATATTAGCAAATTGCCCAAGATCACGCAGCCTATAGCAGCATAAAGGAGAGATTTTCACAGCTCATCTCCTAAAAGATGGGCCACACACAAATTCAATTTTCAACATCCAAATAATTCAAGGTTAAAAGTTGAGAAAGTGTGCAGAGACTTTACAAAAACATTGTCCTGAGCAGCCCAGGCAAGGGTGGTGAAAGCAACAAGTCCCTATGGTCCCTTCCTGTCTATGACAAAAAAGGACCTAGTCAAGTTACACTGCTGGGACCCTCACAGGTGCCCAGGAGTTCCCCGTGGTGCCTTGGGCCTGGAGTCCACACTGCCCAGAGAATCCAGCTCTGGTCCCTGGTTTATTAGCACACTTGACCCTCACCTCTCACCATCCAGGAAAATGTCCCCAGATGAGCCAGAGCCCAAGATCTGGGCTGAGGGAATAGAGGCATCTAAAGTCAACCAGGTCTTTAAACATGTGAGACTGCCAGTGCGGATGGGAAAATCTGATCCTGGGGCAGACTTGTTTTTTGCGTTCTTACAGGCATGATCCAGGTATTCCTCCACAGGGGCTGCCACACAGCCAATAGAGGAGCCATGGAGGCCCAGGGCTTTTTGTTCACTGGTTTGAATTCAGCAGTCACAGGGTGAAGGTTTCTGACCTAGGTCAGATGGGAGCCCAGAGGTGAGGAAAGGGAGAGACGCCTTTTAGTGCCATGATCCTTCACTGCTGCCCTAGGGGACGGTTCATGTGTGTCTCCAACCCATGATTTTGCACCATCAGACATGTTCCTGCATGCTTTAGGAACTGCTGCTGAGCCACCTGGGGGAGCCCAAGCCTAGGGGATGGGATTTGGGGAGGAGAGGAGAGGGGATCTACTGTTGTTACGAGATAACACATTCATAGGCCATAATACAGATGAGGAAAAATAGCTTTCCTACCATAAGCTGAATGCAGGAACTGAAACTCTGTTGGATAGAAATGTTAGTTGAAATTACCACTAAGAATCTGTACAAAGTAGTACATATTGCAGTTACAAAAACAGACTTTGTCTCAAAATAGCAGTTTCCCCCGGGCTACATAAGAAAACCGTGAACGCAAAGGGTGCAAAGAACCTCCACCCTGGAGAGGGTGACAGACTTGCCATCCAGGAAAGCTCACTCACTGGGGAGGGGTACCCTTTGGATGCCACAACATCTTCCAGGAAGCTGACCCAGAGCTGCCTGGAAGTGCATATATCCAAGTTCCTGCTCTTTGCTTGTTTATGCTAAGAATAAGTTTCAGTTCTCCCAAGCACTGCAGAGGGACTTCACACATGACAGAGGTGGTATGTGCTGGATAAAAAGCTAAAGGTTTAGGGACAAAACCACCATCTTTGGTCTCTGAAGAGCTCTCTATAAAGTGCTGGAGGGCTAGGACCAATGCAGGGGCACTTTATTCCCTAAAACCTCTGGGAGCATGTGCTGCTGTAGCAGGGGCAGACTGTGGGCAGTCAGACTGGCTTTGAATCTGAGCTCCACTGCTCTTTAGCTGTGCAACTTTGCACAAGTAATTTTACCTCTCTGAGCAAAACTGGAGACAAGAATCTCTAACTCACAAGACTGTAGGGAAAAAAAAAAAATTGTGACAAGACCTGCATGGTGCCTGGATCATGGCAGGTGTTCAGAAAACACAAATTCCTTCCCCTTCCCAGGTTCATCATATGCACAATAGGAATAATGTATCTAATCTATAAGGCTGCTATGAAACCAAGTTCGACAACAGATGACAATGATTTATAAAGATTTTTTTTGTGAGGAGGTATTTCATTTTTATCCATCTATTAGTTATTCTGAATATTCTGAATATCTATTAGTTATTCTGTTTTTCCTTTCGCTTCATTTTCAAGTCAGATTACCATTAATATGACACATCCTTTGGTCTCTAGATTCTGAAAACAAGTCTCTGTTGGCTACGCCTCCTGTGGGGCCAAATTTAAAGAAGAGCCCTCAAGTTAGAGCCCTCGTTAGAGCCTGGAAAAAAGCTCCAAGTACCCAAGCTGCTTTCAAAATCAATGAAGGAGTGAAACATTTCCCTGCATTCTGGACAGATGACATTGTAGGGTACTCAGTGCTGCTAAAAATAGCTCTTTTTTGAAGCAAATTCTTTGTCTCCTTGAAGAAGCTGAGAGAAATTTCAGCCTGATAGCCTGGCTCCTCTGCAGGCTTCTATCCTGCAGCATTTCTTAGCATCACAAATGGCAGCTCTGGCAGGAAGCTGAGAGCACCTACATCTTTGCTGTCCTTGAGTTGGTGCCTTCACCACGGTCAAGAGACCTGGAAACACAGAGGCCAGCCTCCCACCGTATGCCACAGACCAGCTGTGTGCATATGTAACTCCAAAGACAAAAGGATCTGCCAAGGTCACACCAGAATCAGTAGTAGAATTAGTGCTACAACCCTGGTTTTCCAACTCCCAGTTTGGGGCTTTCTGACACAGCATGCTAATACCACCCTGTGTAGTGGACTGTGTGGGTTTCTGAGAAAACGGTTTAGTCAGAGCTTATAAATATGTTGATTTTTAAAAATACAAAATTGGGGAAAATCAAGTTAGATGTGGGTTGATATTTTGTATGTATTAAAATTAAAACTTAATCAGTACTTGATACATGCTAGGAGCTATCCATTCTCCCCCACCCCACCGTCCCAGTCTCAGGTTTTTTCTATCTGCTCTCCCTTCCCTCTCTCACCTGACTGCTCTAACATCTCAATTTCTCTCTAGTTAACTGCAACTATAATGTGGTTAAAAGTGTATGCGGATGTGGTGGCTGGATGCCTGGATTGGGATCTTTGGGCTAGTTCCATTATCTTCTCTAAGTTTTAGTTTTCCCACTTAGAAAAATGGGAATAACAGTAATGACCTCAAATGTCTGCAGTGATATAAAACAAGTTAATACCCATAAAGAGCTTAAAATAGCCCCTGACACACTAGGACCATTCAACAAATGTTAGCTATTTATTCCCTGTCCTTCTGTTTTCTTGGCAAACTAATCCTAAATCTATCATCAGAAGTTTGGAACATTATGAGAAAATATCCCAGGGCTGGGGGAGAGCCTTGAGAAACGCACAGTCTCCACCTCAGTTGCGCCTCCAATGTTACATGGCCGTATTACTGCTCAAGTCTCCTCTCCCACCTCTCACAGTAAGGCTCATCCCTGACCTCTCTCGTTGAGAACGCTCCCTCTCTCCTTGCTCACTTGTCTCAGCAAATCAAGATCAGGAGATAAGAACTCTGCACTTCCCACTGGACAAGTTATTATTAGCACAACCACCTGTAACCTTTCCTTTACTCTGATAGGAAGAGCTGTTCTTCCATGGGAAGCACCCCATTCCATTAGCTTCCCAAAACAAATGAGAGAATCGAGCTCTGGACTTCCCACACCATCACAGCCTCCTTGGAAGCCTGGCTCCATCTGACACTCTTCCTTCTGTCTCAATGTCCTCTCCACTTGCTCCTTCTCATCAGTACTTATTTAATGTTCATTTCCAGAAAGAACAAAACCAAAAACCCCCATTTAACCCTGTCTCCCCTTCTACTCAATCCCCCTCCGTCCTCCTTTTGCTAGTAGCCAAGACTCCTGTACTCTTGCCTGGAAAATCCCATGGATGAAGGAGCCTGGTAGGCTGCAGTCCATGGGGTTGCTAGAAGTCGGGCACGACTGAGCAACTTCACTTTCACTTTTAACTTTCATGCATTGGAGAAGGAAATGGCAACCCACTCCAGTGTTCTTGCCTGGAAAATCCCAGGGACAGAGGAGCCTAGTGGGCTGCCATCTATGGGGTCACACAGAGTCTGACACGACTGAAGCGACTTAGCAGCAAGCCTCTTGAAACTGTAGGCTCCATCTGCCAAATCCACTCCTTCACTCCAGCCTCCCCTCCCTGACCACTTCCACAGAGGTCACTGATGGCCTCCTGACTATGAAGATATCTCCTTCACCCTGGATCTTACCTGACCTTCTACACTACTCATCTCATTGTGTTTTAGACTGGGTAGTTTACCAAGACAATTCATAGATTTCATAGCATTGAAATCATTTTTATTCTATAAGATTAGTGTAAAAATCACCATAGTTTTTAAGTAAGATAAAGCTTATCAAATGTGATTAAGTCTTTTATAAGAGAGAATTTCTGTAGTTTTCACTGCTTCTGCCTCCTAGTATATGTTTTTGGGGAAATATATACCTTATTGATTAAAGTGAGTATAGAATAAAATATCAGTGGTGAGAGATATCATTAGAGATTTTTTTTTGAGCCTGTGCATCACTGTTCCCCTCACAAGCTTTTTGAGGGCAATGACTGCAGTTTCACAAATCTGAATCATCAATAGGGTCTTCCAGAGTGCCCTTGGCATAGCAAGGGCAAGTGGAATAATGTACCTATGTAAACACTTTAGGGATTAACATCACTTATTTGCATAAAATGGTTCTTATTTGCCAAAAAAAGAGCAGGGCTCATGATATGCATGTGCAAGTGAGTATAATATGATCATGATATTATCCCTACTTTAGGAGGGGCATTTGAGGCTCAGAGGTCAGGAGACTTTAAGATTGCTAATCTAGGAAGTGACAGAGTCAGAATGCAAATCTAGGTCTTCTGACACAGCCCGTGTTTGTCTCATTTAAACATCCTGGAAGAAAGGGAACGTCAGTGGGGTGAATCCTGGATTGGCACAGGAAAGCATGAGACCAAGAACCCTTAGATCTTTCTAGTCCATATGTTACTGTTGATTCATTGGGTAAGTTGGATAAAACACTGCTTTTCTCTGCATTTCCACTGTCAAGAGAAGGGACTGAGCTGGAGGCTCTCTAAGGCCTTTTCAAGCTTTCTCACTTTAGAATAATAATTACTAAACATGAAAATGAGGATATTATCATGATATTCAAGGACTTTCCAAATCTGGCCCTCGAACATCTGTGATCCAGATTCTGGACTGCCCTGCCCAACAGCCTATGCTTCAATCATTCTCACTACTTTGATGTTCTTCAGTGTCATTCCTCCCATCTCCATTCTTTTGCCCAGGTTCTACTCCACCTAGAATGCCCAACTTTTCCTTTGTATGTTTAGAAAAATGCCTCTCAGCAATAACAACAAAACCCAACCAACTAAAACAAACACACAAAAAAGAATGCCTCTTAACAACAACAACAAAAAAATCCCTCCACCAACCAAACAAAAAAGAATGCTTCTTACTTCTCTCTCAAGTATCCACTGCTAAGTCCTCTGTGAAGCCTTCCCCTACACTCTGAACCCCAAGCAGAGGCTGTTCCCTCCTTTGCTTCCTCTCCTCTTATATGTATTCTTTTAACAATTTGTTTACATGTCAGCTCCTAAATCAACTGTAAGCTACTTTAGGCAAAGATAATATCCTTCCTTTTATTCTGTTCTAGTGTGGAGGGCATTCAGCAAATACTCGTTGAATAAATGAAGAGGAACTTACACAAAACCATCTACACATTTCTCAGAGGTGAGGTAACTTGTCTAAGGCCTCACAACTAGTGAGTTAAATAATCAGGATTTAAACCCAAGACTTACAAACTGCAGAGCCCACAATCTTTCTCTGGCCCCTTGAGTGTTAAAGCACCAGCTGAGAGTGGCTTTTCCGGTGGCGGGGGTGGGGGCGGTGAGGAAATGGGGGTTAACATCAGTGCTAAGACCTCTGCATTGCTCCTGAACTGAAACAAACTTCTTCAATACTTTCTAACCAAGGAGTGTTGGCCCTTTGTTATTTTTGAAAAACAAGTTCTTTGCTCCAGCTTGGAAACCAGCTCTGTGTGTCTGGTGGCAAGTCTCTCACTCTCTTCCAGGTCCACATCCAGGACGTCTGCTGTGTAAGTGGGTGCTCAGTGTGTGTGAGTGTGCACACATCAACGGCAGCCTCAGGGGAAAGGAGCAAACACTGGGTGTGGACATTAGGAGAGCAGGAGGTTCTGTGAGGAGGACGCATGTCTCAGGTACTCTAGCAGAAGAGACGACTTACTGTAAGTTACAGAGAACAGAGGAAATTCTGTTCCCGTCCCAGCTGGAGGCTGAACTGCCCCAGTTCCCGGAGGGGACTCCCTGGACAATCAATCATGGACAAGCTGAGCCCAGAGCAGTTATGGACATGGAAAGGCCAGCAGGTGTTTTGAGTTTATTTTTCCCCAAGTAGAGCCTCACCTCCCATCCCACTCATCACTACTGTCTCCACTTTCTCCTTACCTGGAGCATAACTGGGGCTATTGGTGGGGTACAGGCTGGGATTGTAGGCAGGGGCCGCAGCTGGGTAGGCTGTGGGGTAACCTATGAAAAGACAGAAAAAAAAAAATCCTATTTAGTTGGGCAAGAAGAAAGATTTCTGAGGAAATGGAATCTAAGTCCCAGGCTTGGCCTTCAGCCTCTTCATGAGCCATTTCAGACCATATATGTGACTGGTTTTAGCCTTCTGAGAAAAACAGAAAATATATACATATTTTTCTATTTTTTAAAAGCAGTATAAGATATATATGCCTAGATGCTCACTGTATTAAAAAAAAAAAAAAACTGAAACACTATATAAGTATATATGGTAAAAGGTGCAACTCTACTTTCACATTCCTGCCACAACACTACTCTCCTCTGCAGAGACAGTAACAGTTTGGCATTTAAGTCTCCGGATAGTTCTCTATGCATTTTTATATACATATATTCAGCGGTGTGCTGGTAAATATTTAACAACTGGCCCAAGGAAACTACAGTGAAGCCCTATTTTGTAGCACTTGCTGAGTTCCATGCTATAAATACTCTCACCATGGCTGGTTTCAAGCCAGCAACGTCATCAAATGAATAGTTGAGAAGAGATGCTCACAAGTGGCCCTTGAGAGCCCATACAAGCCTGATCCAGTCCACCACTCATAGTATATATAGGGATTAAAAATTTTTTCTATTGTGACAAAATATATGTAACAAAACTTGTGATTTGAACCATTTAAGTGTATAATTCAGTGGTATTCATTACATTCACAATGGTGTACAACCACCCTAGGTACTTCTAAAACTTTTTAACTACTCCAAACAGAACTCTACCTATTAAGCAATAATATTCCATTCCCTCTTCCCATAACCTGTATTAACCTTTAATCTACTTTCTGTCTCTATAAATTTGCCTATTCTAGATATGGTATATACAGGGAATCAAACACTATTTATCCTTTTGTGTCTGGCTTCTTAACAGAATTAAGCCATCCATGTGTTAGTATGTATTAGAACTTTAATCCTTTTCATGGATAAGTAATATTCCACCGTGTGTTTGTGTGTGTGTGTGTGTGTGTGTGTATACACACATTTTGTTTTTCTATTCATTTGTTGGTGGACACTTGGATATTGTGAATAATGCCATGGAGAGAGTAAGATTTCCAGAAAGACTTAAAGGAAATAGTTAACCAAGCAGATGGCTGAAGGAAGAGCATTTCAGATGAAGGAAATACTCAGCACAATGGCCCTAAGTTGGGGGTATATGATATGGGACATGTCTGAGGAACAGTGAAGAGGCCAGTGTAGCTGAAGCGGAACAAACGAGGAGGGAAGAGGCAGTAGATGAGTCAGATAAAAGGCTGGGCAGTTCACATAGAGGCCTTATAGGCACTGTAAGGACTTCAACTTTTACTCTGAGTGAAATGAGAAGCCATGACAGGATCTTGAGCAGAATAATAACATAATCTGACTTAGGTTTGAAAAACGTCACTCTGCTGTGTGGAAAACAGACCATAATGGGGAAAGAATAGAGAAGCCTAGAGACCAGTTAGGAGCTACTGTAAACTCCTTGCATGGATAACGGGGGCTCAGATCAGGGAAATAGCAGCAGAAATGATGAGAAGTGACATGCTAAGAGACTTCACATACTTTGCCACATTGCTTTCTAGAAGGACTATCAATTTGTACTCGCACTAGCAGTGGGTAAGTGCCTGTCTCACTGCTCGCTACAGTTATTTTTAATGCTCATTGGTATGTTGACTGACAATGGAAAGCTGATTTTAAAAGTCAAAGATTAAATCCCTAAATCCCTAAAAGCTTCTTTGGGATTTGTAAATACTGAGCTTTAATAATGTATCTTTGTTAATATGCCTTTCCCTAAATCCTTTCCAACTCCAAAGAAAATTCATCTCTCTTTACTCCCCAATCATTTTCTGACTTCACAGCCAAGGCAGCCAACTTGTTGTCACTTAATTAGCAATATCCTGCTAAGTCACTTCAGTCATGTTAGACTCTGCGCAACACCAGCCCACCAGGCTCCCCCATCCCTGGGATTCTCCAGGCAAGAACACTGGAGTGGGTTTCCACTTCCTTCTCCAATGCATGAAAGTGAAAAGTTAAAGGGAAGTCACCTTAGTTGCATCCTACTCTTAGTTACCCCATGGACTGCAGCCCACCGGGCTCCTCCGTCCATGGGATTTTCCAGGCAAGAGTACTGGAGTGGGGTGCCATTGCCTTTTCCGAATTAGCAACATGGAGGTCTGCTAAAGTCAAGGGTTTAATCTGGAAAACAAAGTAATCTGGTCTCATGGCTGAAATCTGTATTCAGCTTCATGTGAGAGATGGCACAGCAAAGAGTAATCCCACCCCTATTACATCATTTCAGATGTCTTTTACTTTTAGGGGAAATTATAGGATCTTCCTTCAGTGTTTCTAAGAATTTTTTTTCACTTGAATTTGGCAGGTATCAAAGCATTAGAAAGACCTTCATTTTCTAGGTGACATTCTCAGGCTGAGAGAAAGGCAGGGACTTAGGGTCACTGATTTGCAGAGATTAGAAGTAACTTCAAAGCCATTTGGTCCACCCTCACATTTGAGGCTAGGGCTCCTCTACAACACTTCATGGCATCATTCATCCCTGCCCTGGATTTTACTGACCACAAAATCTTTCCTTTCCTGAGACTCAGCACCCTCCTCCACTGTGAGACTGCTCTGATTGTCTGAAAGTGACTGCTCATACTTCACTGAACTCTATCTGTATCTTCTACCCTGTAGAAAGAACAAATTTGAAGACACATGCATCCCCAATTACATAACTTATCACAGTGTACTTCACTGGTTTCTTTATATTCCCTGTCCTTCCCCCTTTCCTCAACCTGCAAGTTTCTTGAAAGTATAGCTACGTCTCCTTTGCCTGTATACAATAGCGCTTGATCAGGTCCTCTTTCCTACTCCTTGAGCAAACCACCACCTCCTCCCCTCAGCTGGACAGCAAGCATCCAAGCTTCTCAAACACAGGCTCAGTTTAGTTCAGTCGCTCAGTCGTGTCCGACTCTTTGCGACCCCGTGAACCGCAGCAAGCCAGGCCTCCCTGTCCATCACCAACTCCCGGAGTTCACCCAAACCCATGTCCATTGAGTCGGTGATGCCATCCAGCCATCTCATCCTCTGTCGTCCCCTTCTCCTCCTGCCTTCAATCTTTCCCAGCATCAGGGTCTTTTCAAATGAGTTACCTCTTCACATCAAGTGGCCAAAGTACCAGAGTTTCAGCTTCAACATCAGTCCTTCCAATGAACACCCAGGACTGATCTCCTTTAGGATAGACTGGTTGGGTCTCCTTGCAGTCCAAGGGACTCTCAAGACTCTTCTCCAACATCACAGTTCAAAAGCATCAATTCTTATTATCTTTTGCTTCTGTTAGGTCCATACCATTTCTGTCCTTTATTGAGCCCATCTTTGCATGAAATGTTCCCTTGGTGTCTCTAATTTTCTTGAAGAGATCTCTAGTCTTTCCCATTCTATTGTTTTCCTCTATTTCTTTGCATTGATTGCTGAGGAAGGCTTTCTTATCTCTCCTTGCTATTCTTTGGAACTCTGCATTCAAATGGGTATCTCTTTCATTTTTTCCTTTGCTTTTCACTTCTCTACTTTTCACAGCTATTTGTAAGGCCTCCTCAGACAGCCATTTTGCTTTTTTGCATTTCTTTTTCTTGAGGATGGTCTTGATTCCTGTCTCCTGTACAATGTCACGAACCTCCATCCATAGTTCATCAGGCACTCTGTCTATCAGATGTAGTCCCTTAATTCTATTTCTCACTTCTACTATATAGTCATAGGGATTTGATTTAGGTCATATCTGAATGGTCCAGTGGTTTTTGCCACTTTCTTTAAACACAGGCTAGGGATGAATAGTCTGTGTGGCCAGTAGAGAATATCCCTTCCCACCATCAACTTCCTTTGTCCAGAAAGAGTATCATAGGTAAGCTGGGCTTCCTCCCAACAACGTTCCTGGTTTTGTTTTGCTCATTTTGTTTCCTTGTCCCTAACTCGTATTAGTCATCCTACTGCCTCTTTTGATGCTGCTGGGATCTCTGGAACCTAGCACAGAAAAGAGAATTTGTTGTGCTTCAGTTGTTAAGTCATGTCCGACCATTGAGACTCCATGGATTGTGGCCTGTCAAACTCCTCCAGGCAAGAATACTGGCATGTGTTGCCATTTCCTTCTCCAGGGCATCTTTCCAACGCAGAGATCAAATCTGTATCTCTTGATTCAGCGGATTCTTCACTGCTGAGCCACTGGGGACCAGATGCCATGACCCACCAGTGGATGGGCATCCGGTCCCATCACTTCATGGCAAATAGATAGGGAAACAATGGAAATAGTTACAGACTTTATTTTGGCCGCGGGGGGGGGCTCCAAAATCACTGCAGATGGTGACTGCAGCCATGAAATTAAAAGATGCTTCCTCCCTGGTGGCTCAGACGGTAAAGCATCTGTCTACAATGCGGGAGACCCGGGTTCAATCCCTGGGTCGGGAAGATCCCCTGGGGAAGGAAATGGCAATCCACTCCAGTACTATTGCCTGGAAAATCCCACGGATCAGAAGAGTCTGGTAGGCTACAGTCCATGGGGTCGCAAAGAGTCGGACACGACTGAGCAACTTCACTTCACTTCCTCCTTGGAAGAAAAGCTATGACCAACCTAGAAGCATATTAGAAAGCAGATACATTACTTTGCCAACAAGGATCTGTCTAATCAAAGCTTTTGTTTTTCCAGTAGTCATGTATGGATATGAGAGTTGGACTATAAAGAAAGCTGAGCACTGAAGAATTGATGCTTTTGAACTGTGGTATTGGAGAAGACTCTTGAGAGTCCCTTGGACTGCAAGGAGATCCAACCAGTCCATCCTAAAGGAAATCAGTCCTGAAGACCCTGATGCTGGAAGATTGAAGGCAGGAGGAGAAGGGGACAACAGAGGATGAGATGGTTGGATGGCATCACTGACTTGATGGACATGAGTTTGAGCAAGCTCTGGGAGTTGGTGATGGACAGGGAAGCCTGGCGTGCTGTAGTCACAAAGAGTTGGACACAACTGTGCGACTGAACTGAACTGAGCCATCCGGGAAGCCCCAAGGCAGAGAATAGGTACTCAATAAAGAGATTACTCAGGGATTGTAATTTGGAGCTATGAAAGGTTTAAAAACAAAACAAATCCAAGAGGATCCCTGGCCTTGAAAAGGTCACCAAGTAATGAAAGAGAAAAACAGGTAAGTGGACAGTTGGAATGCACCTCAAAGAGTGGCTGACAAGGCTGTCAAGTGAGCAGAGAAGGGCCCTTCAACAACCAACATTTATTTAGTACCTACTGTCTGCCAGGGATTCTACTGGGTACTAGGTGTCCCTGGATGTAGACAAAAAAAGAGGGAGGAAGAACATTCTAGGCAGAAGGATGAAGGGTAGCATTTTGGGGACATCCATAAGAAGCTTGGCTTGTTCCCTCCCTGGCTCTAAGAAGCAGGACTAATGGGTTAACCACACCTGAAAGCTAGGTTGCCTTTTAGAGCTTGATCTCATCATTTTTCTTCTGTGACTATATCTCCCTTTATGGTCATTGGCCCCAACGTATCTTTTCATTTTCATGTCCACTACCTACGCTTAAGTTTCATACATCTAGACTGGACTTCTCTCCTGAACGCCTGACTCAAATAGTATCTAACTGCTTACTCAACACCTCCACTCGGATGTTTGCTAGACATCAAGTTTAGATGGCAGAGTGGCTAAGAGCATGGTCTATGGAGCTACATCTAACCTTAGGTTTGAATTTCTGGAACATCACTAATTATTTGTGTGACCTTGGGCCATTTGCTGTGCTTTAGTTTATGAGAATAATAAT
The DNA here is from genome assembly GCA_006410935.1 of Redunca redunca. Lineage (NCBI taxonomy): Eukaryota > Metazoa > Chordata > Mammalia > Artiodactyla > Bovidae > Redunca > Redunca redunca. The sequence continues at coordinate 304,280 of SJYQ01000816.1, forward strand.
ATTATTTACCTAATAGGTTGGTATAAATATTAAACTAGTAAGACCTCAAAGTGCTAGGAGGCAGGCAAACAGTTAAGAGTTTAAAAACTTAGGAATTATTATTTTAAATTATGATTCAAAATTAAATACTTACTTTCTTTCTTCTAAATATTTACTTTCTACCTTCCAAATCTGTTCTCCAAGCTTTTTCTCCACGCCAGTAAATGACAATTCATTCTTTTAGTTCCTCAGGCCAAAAATCTTACAGCCATCTTTGACTCTACTTTTTTCTCCTATTCACATCTAATTCATCAGCAACTCCTTTTCAGTTCCACCTTCAGAAAATACTCAAAATCTGACCATATCTCATTACTTATATACTTTCCATTCTAGTCCAAGTCATCATTATTTCTCACCTAGATTATTGCAATAGCTTCTTAACTGGTCTCTCTGCTTCTTTGTTGCCATGCAGTTTATTTCCCACAGCAGCCAGAACAACCGTTTAAAACACTGAATCAGATCACAACACTCCTCTCTTTAAACCCCACATAGCTTCCCATGACAACCACAGAGAAATCCTTTCAGTGACCCACCTGGACTTTGGTTACCTCTTAACTTCCTCTCCTACTACTTGAAAGTGAAAGGGAAAGTCACTCAGTCATGTCTGACTCTTTGCAACCTCCAAGCCAAAATACTGGAGTGGGTAGCCATTCCCTTCTCCATCTTCCCACCCCAGGGATCAAACCCAGGTCTCCCGCATTGCAGGCAGATTCTTTACCAGCTGAGCCACCAGGGAAGCCCAAGAATACTGGAGTGGGTAGCCTACCCCTTCTCCAGCAGATCTTCCCAACCCAGGAGTCAAACAGGGATCTCCTGCATTGCAGGGATTCTTTACCAGCTGAGCTTTCAGGAAAGCCCTACTACTTGCCTCCATGTTAATCTACTCCAGCCACAATGGCCTCTGCGCTGTTCTTTAAATGTGTCAACCATTTCCCCATCTCAGAATCTTCACCCTTCCCCTTTCCTCCTTTCCGGAATTCTGTTCAAAGGTCATCATACATTCTTTCTAAAACAGGACCTTCAACTTTCATTACTCTCTGTGCTTCTTATCCTGCTTTGTTTTCCTTCACAGCAGTTAACAACCTGACATACTATATGTTTACCTACTTTCAGGTGACTCCCCATCTTCTGTCACTAGAATGTAAGGTTTAGGACATAGTAGCATTTGTTAGGTTGCAATTATTCCCTGCTGAAGTCTTCTCAGCACACTCCCAAGACTCTGGACAGGCTCTGCCCCACCCAAGTGAGCAGAGTGCATTCCAAGTCCCAGTTCCCCAAGACTGCCTGGATCTGCTGAAGTGCTTGGTGATACAACATGGATGTTTCATCCACCACTCAGACAAAAGATACTTTAATACATGTCTCAAGTCTCAAAACAACACTAACGTTATTTCCCCCATGTTGTAGATAAGGAAATCAAGGCTCAGAGAGGTAAAGTGATTTTTTGGCTAAGATTATTTAGTAAATCAGTGGTGAGTGAGTGAAAGTCGTTCAGTCGTGTCCGACTCTTTGCGACCCCATGGACTATACACAGCCCATGGAATTCTCTAGGCAAGAATACTGGAGTGGAAGCCTTTCCCTTCTCCAGGGGATCTTCCCAACCCAGGGATCGAACCCAGGTCTTCCACATTACAGGAGGATTCTTTAGCAACTGAGCCACAAGAGAAGCCCAAATCAGTGGTGGGAACTGGCTTTTTCCACACCTACCAAATAACTAGGACTTGCTCCTTGGAAACATGTATGCCCCTCCTGTATTTATATTTTTTGAAGGTCAAGAGTGATGAGAATAAATGGCCACAAATAAGTTTTTCTCCCTTGTACCTCAAAGGCTTCAGTAGTGATCAAGCTTCCTGGGATTCTGAGGTGTACATTTTAACTTTATAGATGTTAATACAATCCAATCCCTTTTACTGTTACTAGGATTAGGACTGAAGAAATATAAAGCTATTTTTTGATTAATACGGAAATTAGAAACTACTTTCTAGAGAAATTATTTCTGAAATGACTTGATCTTTAGGAAGTAAAAATAGCAGTGTATCAAAAAGCTAGTAGAAGACTAACTCCTTGGGTCAGGAAGACAAAGAGGATTTTGTCGTTGTGAGCAGGGGGGACACTTATGCAATGAAGACACTCCAGGTCTGAAGCTCACAAACAAAATTAAAAAACTGTCCCTCCAACCCTAGGGGTAACCAAAAAACCAAATAAGCAAAACCACTGAACAATAAAAACAAACAAAAACTTCAAACACTTTAATTCTCTCAAAATGAGAAAGAAGAGGGCAAAAAGAAGGATATATTTTTAATCTGGAATATGTTCTGAGCTATCAGGCACTTCTTTATCTACCCTAACTTTATGGAATATATTATTAGTCTCACTTTATAGATGAGGATATTGAAGCTTAGATTTATCTTACACAACTAGTAAAAAGGGAGTGGCTACAGAACTGGGCTGGCTGAATGAGACAAAGTCCACTCTACTAACCTCCCTCAAAACATGAGTGTCCTTCGGATAAACCTCTGGATTTGGCTGCTATTTTCTTTGCCAACATTCTTATTTCAGATTCGAAACCTGAGAAAACAGGAAATTACTCAGGAGAATTGCTTTGATCAAAGATGGTTCAGCTACTCTGTTCCCACTCGGTGTCCTAATATAAACCATGCTCACATTACTGAAAAGCATCACACAAGCACTGAATTACAGAGTTAGAAGAGATATTAGAGGTGATTGAGTCCAATTTGCCATCCAGCACTGGAATATCTTCAATAATGGCCCACATGGCTGATCACACAGCCTATGCCAGCACACCTTCTGATGATGGTGTATTCAGAACCTCTTCAAGCAGTCAAAGCTTCTTCTGAAGAGCTCTGGAGGCTAAGAAATTTCTTTACTTGGCACTAAAAATCAACCTTGGAAGGAATCTAACCCTGAACAGCTTCCAAACTACAGGTCCTAGTTTCACCTTCCAGAACATGTCTGTTTCCCCTGCTCTGGCACAACAATCCACAGATATGATATCAGTCATTCTTCCTCAATTTTTTCTTGTTCAAATCCAGATTCAATTCTTTCAACTCTTCCCCGTCCTGACCACCCATCTTTGGCCAGAATTCCCAATTTATAAATCACCTTTCCTTAAAATAATTTCATCTTCTTCCTGCCTTGCTCCCTCTTTTTCTCCCTTAAAAAAACCTGAATTGACATAATAAGACTGGTAATAAGTGGTCAGTGAAGGCCTAAAGTGACTTAATCCAGATTTCTTCATCATTATCCATCAGCACTGTTAGTATCAAGCAAATGCTTACTGTGTTAAGCATGGTGCAAGCTTCTCTACATAGAGCTTACAGTTCAACAGGGAAATAATATAGGTAATTTATATTAATCTATTTATAGAAACTCAAGCTGGAATCAAGATTGCCGGGAGAAATATCAATCACCTCAGATATGCAGATGACACCACCCTTATGGCAGAAAGTGAAGAGGAACTAAAAAGCCTCTTGATGAAAGTGAAAGAGGAGAGTGAAAAAGTTGGCTTAAAGGTCAACATTCAGAAAACGAAGATCATGGCATCCGGTCCCATCACTTCGTGGGAAATAGATGGGGAAACAGTGGAAACAGTGTCAGACTTTATTTTGGGGGGCTCCAAAATCACTGCAGATGGTGACTGCAGCCATGAAATTAAAAGACGCTTACTCCCTGGAAGAAAAGTTATGCACAACCTAGATAGTATATTCAAAAGCAGAGACATTACTTTGCCGACTAAGGTACATCTAGTCAAGGCTATGGTTTTTCCTGTGGTCATGTGTGGATGTGAGAGTTGGACTGTGAAGAAGGCTGAGTGCCGAAGAATTGATGCTTTTGAACTGTGGTGTTGAAGAAGACTCTTGGGAGTCCCTTGGACTGCAAGGAGATCCAACCAGTCCATCCTGAAGGAGATCAGTCCTGGGTGTTCATTGGAAGGACTGATGGTGAAGCTGAAACTCCACTACTTTGNAAGACTCTGATGCTGGGAGGGATTGGGGGCAGGAGGAGAAGGGGACGACAGAGGATGAGATGGCTGGATGGCATCACGGACTCGATGGACGTGAGTCTGAGTGAACTCCAGCAGTTGGTGATGGACAGGGAGGCCTGGCGTGCTGTGATTCATGGGGTTGCAAAGAGTCGGACACGACTGAGCAACTGAACTGAACTGACTGATAGGCAATATATATGATATAAAATCAGAGAAGGTTGGCGTGTTATTGAAATGCTGAGGAGGAAGTGAAGAACAGGTCTGGGATGGCTGGGAATAGCTTTTCAGAAGAAACATTTTAGTTGGCCTTGAACAATGAATACAGAGGTGTGTGGGGTAGGGATAAAGAAATATATATAAATTTCATGCACGAAGGCATGAAAATGTATGCTATATCAGGCAAATGACAAACAGTTCAGTATGATTGGGTTTATAGAGTGTGGGTAAGAGCATCAGGAAATGAAGATTAAAAAAATACACTGGTAGTAGGTTGTGAAGAGATCTGAATGCCAGGCTAAGGCATGGAATTTATCAGTAAATAATCTATTGAAGGTGGTGGTACAGTGGGTAAGAATCTGCCTGTGAATGCTGGGGACACAGGTTCAATCCCTGGTCCAGGAAGATTCCACATGCTGAGGAGCAACTAAGCCTGTGTGCCACAACTACTGAGCTCGAGCTCTAGTCTTCATGCCACAAACACTGAATCTTGTGCTGCTTAGAGCCTGTGCTCCACAACAAAAGAAGCCACCACGAGAAGCCTGTGCACCTCAGTGAAGAGTAGCCTGAACACAGCAACGAATACCCAGCACAGCCAAAATTAAATAATTAATTTATAAAAAGAATCCACTGGAGGATTTTAAACTGGGGAGTTTCAGATTTGTGTTCTATAAAAACGACTCTAGTAGCAATACAGAAAGGGGTTTGGAGTTGATGAGATCAGAAGAGGAGGGACCAGATGGGAAGTTGTGGCAACAGCCCAAAGGCAAAGCTAAAACAGTAACAATGGGACAAAGATGTTTAGGAGACAGAGCTCACAAAACTTCATCCTGATAGCAAAATTGTTTTTATTGCTTTGGGTTGACAGGCTACAAAGTAAAGATGGGAAATATTTTAGTTGCAGTTTGTAGGCTTTTTCTCTCTTTTCTTTAATGAGCAGGAAGAAAGAAAAATTAAATGGACACTTGAGTCTGTGAGTTCCAGGGGGAAAAAAGGCCTAAATCTTAATTGTTCTTACTATTAGGAGGCCTGGCTGCTAAGAGTGATTTCCTAGTGAGAATGTAGGTCGACGAAGGAGGCAGCAGCCCTGCGCTGGCTCCAGACCAGCCCACTGACCTGAATCTGAGGTTGCCTGTACTATGGATTTCAAAGCCCACCCGCCCAGCCTCCCATTGCTGAGCCCCAGCATATAAGGGTGTGAGTGAGGCACTGTTCTTAGTTGTGACAAGGCAACTTCCCCTGAGGTAAAAAGAAAGGGAGGACTATCCAGTAATCAACTGTGCTCCAGTTATGCTGCACCTTCAGGGAGAACTCACCCATCAGGTGAGAGGCACTAACCTATGGGTCATCCACCTTGGCTGGCCAAGAAGAGAAAGGCTGCTAAAACCAGACCAGGCTTAGCTTGATAAAGTCTTTAGTGGAAAAAAAAAAATCACCAAAAACAGAGATAAGAAAATAGGCTATATTAAAGCTAATAATAAAACTGCTCCTAAGCAGGTAAATCTGTGCTGTTGCTCAGTATAAAACATTCTTTTACAAACCTAAAAAATATTTCCAACGTTCCCTATCTGCCAGTATGAGATAAATTTTAATGGAAAATAGATGACCTAGTCTGTCTCAATCACCAATACAGGAGTGTGTTGCCGCTGCTCCCTACCCCACCCCAAATCTATCGGAAGACAGGTGGAAGGTAGTCAGCACTTTACAGATTGTTTGGTGCAAGATTTCTGCTCTTCCTGCACTTCTTTTTTAAAAGAGAGTAAAAAAGCAGTTGAAATTTTGCAAATTGATGATTTGGTCCATGAATCCCTTTTCCTTCCAGATCAATTCACTCTTTCATTTCACTGTTGTGTTTCACAAGATCTGGTAAAGGGAAGAATCTTGCTCAGATTCAGTAAAATTTACTGGGATACCTGGTTTTCCATGTGAAGAAAAAAATATTAGATCCACCTCACACTTCTCCAATTCCAGAAAGATCAAAGACCTAAATTAAAGAAACAAAAAGTTTAAAACTATTAGAAAAAAATAGAATATCAGTTTGACCCTGGGATTAGAAAGTATTTCTTAGATGATACCAAAACAAACAAACAAAAAACTATAAAAGGTTGATAAATTTAACTTCTCAAAATTTAAATCTGTATGACAAGATGCTATTATATAGTAATAATATAAACAGTTAAAAAAAAACAAGCACAGAGTGAGAAAAGATATTTATCACACATCTAAAAAAGAACTGATGCTTCTGAACTATTGTGTTGGAGAAGACTCTTGAGAGTCCCTTGGATGGCAAGGAGATTCAACCAGTCCATCCTAAAGGAAATCAGTCCTGAATATTCATTGGAAGGATGGATGCTGAAGCTGAAACTCCAATACTGTGGCCACCTGATGCAAAGAACTGACTCACTGGAAAAGACCCTGATCCTGGGAAAGATTGAAGGTAGAAGAAGGGGATGACAGAGGATGAGATGATTAGATGATTGGATGGCATCACTGACTCAATGGACATGAGTTTGAGTAAACTCCGGGAGTTGGTGATGGACAGGGAGGCCTAGCGTGCTGCAGTCCATAGGGTCACAGAGTTGGACACGACTGAGCGACCGAACTGAACTGAAAAAAGAACTAGTATCCAGAATAAAGAACTCATATTAATCAATAAGAAAATGAAAATAAACCAACAGAATCTCATCATGCAATTCACAGAAAAAAAATCACTCAAGTGACTCGGGAGATGGAAGAGAAAAGAAAAAGGTCCAAAGATACTAGTAATCAGCAAAACACAAGTAGATGGGATATAATATCACTTCAAACCTATCAGACTAACAAACATTAACAAATAAGTCTGACAATATCTAGTGTTAGGAAGAATCTGAAACAATGGGAATCAGTAAAAGCATTCTGAAAAGCAATTTTGTAATACTAAAAAGAGACACACAACCTAGCAGAATCTAAGACTATAGGCTTGGGAAATTGTAATCTGAGCTGGGTTTTGTGGGACAGGCAGGATTCTGACAGGCAAAGATAAAAGGATCGGCATTCTCAAATAAAAAGCACAGTATAAGCAAGGCCATAGAGATAGGAAATCACCTGAGGAACAGCCATACTGTTTTCCAAAATGGCTCTACCATATTTACACTCCCACAGGCAGTACATGAGAGTTTCAATTTCTCCATATGCTTGTCAACACTTGTTACTACCTGCCTTTTTAATTATAGTCATTTTAAGGGTATTAAGCAGAATCTCACTGTAGTTTTGAATCAGCATTTCCCCTGATGACCAGTGTTAACATCTATGTTTATCAGCCATTTGTACATCATCTTTGGATAACTGCCTATTCAGATTCTTTGCATATTTCTTAATTGGGTTGTTTATTACTGAGTTGTAAGAGTTCTTGACATATAGACACAGGTATAAGTCCCTTATTAGGTAATTTACAAATATTTTATTCCAAATATGTGGACTGTCTTTTTGCTTTCTTGATGGTGTCCTTTGAAGTACAAAAGTTTTTTTAACTTTAATGAAATCCAATTTACAAATTTTTTTCCTTTGGCTCCTTGTACTACTGGTGTCGTATCTAAGAAACCCTTGACAAATCCAAGGTCACAAAGATTTACCTCCAAGTTTTCTTATAAGAATTTTATAGCTCTTATGTTTAGGTCTTTGAACGATTTTGAGTTAATTTTTGCACATGGTGTAAAGCAGGGGTCCTATTTCATTCTTTCATATGTGGATATCTAGTTGTTCCAGCACCATATGTTGAAAAGACTATTCTTTCCTCCACTGAATTGTTTTTGGTACCCTTGTTAAACAGTCACTGACTGTAAATGCAAGGGCTTATTTCTGGATACTCAATACAATTCCAGTGATCCATACGTCTATCCTTATGCCTGAACCATGCTGTCTTGATTACTGTAGCTTTTTAATAACTGGGAAATTGGGAAGTGTGGGTCTTCCAAACTTTTTTTTTTTTCAAGACTGTTTCGGCTAATATGGATCCTTTGAATTTCCATGTGAATTTCAGGAACAGCTTATCTAAATATGCAAATAAGTCAGCTGGGATTCTGATAGGGATTGTGTCGAATCTGGAGATCAACTGGGAAAATATCACCATCTTAAAAATATTAAATCTTTCAATCCACAAACATGGGGCGTTTTTCTAATTATTTAGATTTATAATTTCTTTCAAGAATGTTTTACAGTTTTCAGAGTAAATATTTTATGCTTTTGTTAAATTTATTCCTTTTTTGTTTGATGCTATTATGAACAGAATTGCTTCATAATTTCATTTTTGGATTGTTTACTACAATTGAATAGATTGACTTCTGTGTATTGATCTTGTATCTTGCAACCCTATTGAACACATTTACTAGTTCTAACAGTTTTTGCATGGATTCCTCAGAATTTTCTCTAGGTAAGATTGCTTCATCTGCAAAAAAAGACAGTTTTAATTCTTCTTTTCCAATCTGGATGACTTTTTATTTCATTTTCTTGCCCAGCTTCCCTGGTTAAAACCTCCAGCACAATGTTCAACAGAAGTGATGAGACTGGAGTTCCTTGTCCTGTTCACAATGTTACGGGAAAAGCATTCAGTTCTTTTCTGTTAAGTACGATGATAGCCATGGGTTTTCACAGATGTCCTTTATTAGGCTGAGGAACTTCCGTCTATTCCTAGTTTGCTGATGTGCTTGTTTATTCCTTTGTTTTCTTAAATAATGAAAGGGTATCAGAGTTTGTCAAAAGCTTTTTCTTCATCTATGGAGATGATTATGTAGTTCTGTCCTTTAATGTTTTAATATGATGTGTTGCACTGATTGATTTTCCTATTATGAGTGCCTCTTGCACCTATGGGATAAATCCCACTTGGTTGTAGTATATAATATAACCATTTCTATAAGTTATTGCTCATTTTGCTAGAATCTTGTTGAGGACTTTCACATTTATGGGATATTGGTCTGCAGTTTTCTTATGATGTCTTTGTCTGGTTTTGGCATCAGGACAATATTTGCCTTATAGAATGATTCCCCCCTCTTCTGTTTTTTGGAGGACTCTGAGGAGGGTGTTAATTCTCATTTAAATATTTGTTAGAACTTACCAATGAAGCTATCTGTCCTGGGCTTTTCTTTATGGAAAGTTTGTTGGTTGGTTGTCTTTCTAGTAGAGATCTTCCCTGACTTATGATGGGGTTACATCCTGATAAGTTAAAAATATTGTAAGCTGAAAATGTATTTAACATACCTAATCTACCAAACATGATAGTGTAACCTACTGCTACTGCTAAGTCACTTCAGTCGTGTCCGACTCTGTGCGACCCCATAGACGGCCCCCCACCAGGCTCCCCCGTCCCTGGGATTCTCCAAGCAAGAACACTGGAGTGGGCTGCCATTTCCTTCTCCAATGTATGAAAGTGAAAAGTGAAAGTGAAGTCACTCAGTCGTGTCTGACTCTTGGCGACCCCATGGACTGCAGCCTACTAGGCTCCTCCATCCATGGGATTTTCCAGGCAAGAGTACTGGAGTGGGGTGCCACTGCCTTCTCCAAGTGTAACCTAGTCTACAATTAAATATGCTTGGAACACTTACATTAGCCTATAGATGGACAAAATCATCTAACATAAAGTCTGTTTTATAATAAAGTATTATATATTTTATTTAATTTATTGAAAATTGTATTCAAAGTTGAAAACAGAATGGTTGTGTGGGTACAGAATGGTTTTAAGTGTGTTGGTTGTTATCCATATGATCATGTGGCTGACTGGGAGTTGCTGCTCATTGCTGCTGCCCAGCATCATGAGAAACTACAATACTGCGTGTTGCTCGCCCAGGAAAATGTCAGAATTCAAAATCTGAAGTATAGCTTCTACTGAATATGTACCACTCTCACACCATTGCAAAGGTGAAAAATCCCAAGTCAAACCATTAAGTCAGGGACCATATACAATTTGTCCATTTCACCTAGATATCTGATCTGTTGTCATACAACTGTTCATAGTATTCCCTTATTATCCTTATTTCTGAAAAGTCAGTAGTAATGCTCCCTATATCATTCCTGATTTTAGTAATTTAAGTCTTCTCTCTTTTATTCTTAATCAGTCTAGATAAAAGTTTGTTAATTTTGTTGCTCTTTTTAAAGAAACAACTTTTGGTTTATTGATTAAAATTTTTTTTTTAATTTCACTGATTTTTGCTCTAATCTTTATTATTTCCTTGTCTTGCTTAAGGTTTAGTCTGCTCTTTCCCCTCCCCCAGAGTGTTAAGGTGAGAAGTTAGGTTACTGAGTTGAGGTTATTCTTCATTTTTAATATAGGCTTTTATAGCTATCTGCTTCCCTGGTGACTCAAAGGTTAAAGTGTCTCCCTGCAATGCGGGAGACCTGGGTTCGATCCCTGGGTCGGGAAGATCCCCTGGAGAAGGAAATGCCAACCCACTCCAGTATTCTTGCCTGGAGAATCTCATGGATNCCAGTATTCTTGCCTGGAGAATCCCATGGATGGAGGAGCCTGGTGGGCTACAGTCCACGGGGTCGCAAAGAGTCAGACACGACTGAGCGACTTCACTTTCACTTTATAGCTATAAATTTCCTTCTAAGTACTACTTTAGCTATATCCCGTAAGTCTTGGTCAGATGTATTTCACTTATCTCCAACTATTTTCTAGTTTCCCTTGCGATTTCTTCTTTGGCCCACTGATTATTCAAGAGCATGTTATTTAATTGTCACTAAATTCTAAACTTATTATTGATTTATAATTCCAATCCACTGTGACTGAAGAACATAATCTGGATGAGTTCACTCTTTTAAATGAGAGTTGTTTTATGGCCTAGCACACAGTCTATCCTGGAGAAGGTTATATGTGTTCTGGAAAATAATTAAATTCTTGTTGTTGGGGTGTCCTACAGATATCTGTTAGGTGTAGCTGGTGTACAGTGCTGTTTAAGTCTATTTCTTTGTTGATCTTTTGCACAGTTGTTCAATCCATTATTGAAAGAGAGGTACTGAAGTCTTCAACTACTACTGTTGAACCATCTTTTGCCTTCATTTCTGTTAGCTTTTATCTCATGTATTTTGGGGCTCTGTTATGAAGTATATGTTTATAACCGTTTTATCTTCATGAATGACTCCTTCATTATTATAAAATGTCCTTCATTAACTCTAGTAACTTTATGGTTATTGTTATTTTAAAGGCTATTCTGTCTGATAATAGTATACCCACCCTAGCTATCCCATGGTTCCTGTTACATCATCTTCTTCCACTCTTTTACCTTCAATTTTTTTGTATCTTTGAATCTAAAATATATCTCCTATAGATATTAAATTCTTGAATCTTTTAAAAAAATTCACTATGACAATATCTGCTTTGTAATTGGACACAGAGCAGATGTAGTGAGGCTATTGGAACAGTTCAGTTCAGTTCAGTCACTCAGTCATGTCTGACTCTTTGCAACCCCATGAATTGCAGCACGCCAGGCCTCCCTGTCCATCACCAACTCCCGGAGTTCACCCAAACTCATGTCCATCAAGTCTGTGATGCCATCCAGCCATCTCATCCTCTGTCGTCCCCTTTTCCTCCTGCCCCCAATCCCTCCCAGCATCAGAGTCTTTTCCAATGAGTCAACTCTTCACATGAGGTGGCCAAAGTACTAAAGTTTCAGCTTTAGCATCATTCCTTCCAAAGCACACCCAGGACTGATCTCCTTTAGAATGGACTGGTTGGATCTCCTTGCAGTCCAAGGGACTCCCGAGAGTCTTCTCCAACACCACAGTTCAAAAGCATCAATTCTTCGGTGCTCAGCTTTCTTCACAGTCCAACTCTCACATCCATACATGACTACTGGAAAAACCATAGCCTTGACTAGACGGACCTTTGTTGGCTGCTTTTTAATATGCTGTCTAGGTTGGTCATAACTTTTCTTCCAAGGAGTAAGCGTCTTTTAATTTCATGTAGGTTGTGTTAAAACACAAGTAAAAATGTTGATAGTAAAGGAACAAAGTGGCTATAACAGCCTGAAGAAGTAGGAGGATACAGAGGAATTTTCCATTTCAAATGAAGGAAAGACATTTCTCCTCCTGAAAAATGAAAGAAATTAGGGGCATAGATCTAAATGCATCTTTATTTATGCTCAGGTAGTTAACACTTACATTCATTTTATCATCCTGAAGCCTGCATCATTTTAGACTTTCTTAGCTAGCCCTTTCCCAGTGCTTGAATTAGCTGTAGGCTAGAAGGCCAGAAATTCAACTTTTTTGGAATTGTGTATATATTGAAAGTTAATACCTGAGTGATTGCTTTCAAAAGTGAGCTAATAAACAAGCCGTGGTCAACTCAATTAAATAAATAAGTACTTTAACACTTATTACACTTTAGGTACTACAACAAGTGAAAAATGAAAAGACAATCTTTGCCCTCTATGAACTCTTTTCCTCTATGAGAAAGACAAACATTTAAGTAACCCTGGTATTCGGTATCTTCCAATAAAGGCTGTCAAAGAGGAAAATACAAAGAGCTGTAGAATTGAGAAGAAGGACAAAAAGAATTTTAGCAACTAACCTGACTCCTTTTCCCTCCAGTTTGGTCTGGTTTCTGGATTGGAGAGGCTGCTGCAATTCTGAGTTCGTTACAAGAGAGACTTTTAAGTAGAATGTTATTTTTGTTCAGACCATGTATCTTCCCTTACTTTTGACTCAAACAAGTATCACTGTAGTGGACATTTAGAGGAGGTGTCAAATTGAGACAAACTGCACAGTGTTTTAGAGACAGCAGGAGCTTCATTTACAGGTAGACCTAGATTCAAATCCCAGCTCTTTTACTTATTAGCTCTGTGACTTTGGGCAAATCAATTCTCAGAGCCTCTGTTTTGGTATTTTAAAAAATAGACAATAATTTATTTAATTGTTTATTTTTTTTTGAGTCATGTATGGATGTAAGAGTCGGACTATAATGAAGGCTAAGCGCCAAAGAACTGATGCTTTCGAACTGTGGTGCTGGAGAAGACTCCTGAGAGTCCCTTAGATAGCAAGGAGAGCAAATCAGTCAATCCTAAAGGAAATTAATCCTGAATATTCATTGGAAGGACTGATGCTGAAGCTCCAATACTCTGGCCATTTGATGCAAAGAGCTGACTCCCTGGAAAAGACCCTGATGCTAGGAAAGATTGAGGGCAAGAGGAGAAGGGGGTGACAGAGGATGAAATGGCTAGACGGCATCACTGACTCAATGGATATGAGTTTGAGCAAACTCTGGGAGATAGTGAAAGACAGAGAAGCTTGGCATGCTGTAGTCCATGGGGTCTCAAAGAGTTGGACACAACTGAGCGACTGAACAACAACAACACTTTATGTTGGGACCAGTGCCTCTTTTTCCTTCTCCGGTATCTGCATGTGAGTGGCTAGGGAAGAAAGCAGGGAAGTCCTGAACTTGCTTTGTAGACGCCCATCTCAATATTCCTACTGACAGTCAGGAGAAGGAGTTTCCTGCTCTGGACGTCTTATGGTAGCCATCATAATCCAGTAGGAAGAACAGGGGCTCTGAAGGGAGGCAGTGTGGATTCAAAATCAACAGAGGTACCATGCAAAATACCTAGCATAAATACTTGGCACAGAGCAGTAAGTGCTTTAATAAATGTTAGTCCCCCACCCATTTTGGAAATGGTTGCATCTGCCTGTAGATTTTAAGACTACTTAATGAAAAGCTTCTCAGTCTTCAATCATGTCCCTCACTCCTGCTTTTCTCTTTCTCTTACAATGGCTCCAGGCGAGAAGACCTATCGCTATTTGGCCAAGCAGAGGCTAGACAAAAGCCATCTTAGTGTGTTTTTTTGTAGAAACATTGAATCAGTCATTATGCTTTCAGTTCAGTTCAGAAGCTCAGTTGTGTCCGACTCTTTGTGACCCCATGGACTGCAGCACCTCAGGTTTCCTGGTTCACCACCAACTCCCTGAGCTTGCTCAAATTCATGTCCATTGAGTCAGTGATGCCTTTGAATACAGGTAGTTATTATGCTTTGAATATAGGAAACTTTTTGTGTGCAGTTGTGTGTATATTGTGTATTACAACCTTTTGTGCATTTTAAAGCATTTCTGTCTCTTTAAAAATGTATAAATATCAGTGTTCCCATACTTTGGCATTCTTATTTCTCCATTATTTTCAGTCTGTTATTTCTGTTTTGTGCTATTGATTAATAGTGAAAGTTAAAGCAACCTCAAAGTCAACTAACAAGGCATTATCCAAAACAAATCTAAATGACACAATTCATAATTCCACAATTCATAATTCCTTAAACAAACTTAGGTGTTACAGGACAGAACATAGTATATAATCTCATTTTTGTTGAAAAATAATGTGTAGAGGTCTAGAAAAAAGAGACAGTGTACTGTCTCTGGATCAGGATTGGGTTTTCCAATACACTAAAATATGAACCATGTCTCAGCTCAAGGATCCCCAGAAAATGCTTCCATTTCAACACATTTCTTGTTTAGAGACACCACTAAGTTATTATGTGACCTGGGCAAAGCCCTTATAATCCTTATCAAATCTTGAATCTCTTTCTGCATTTGAAAAATAATACTAACAGTAACTATTAAATGAACATCTCCCATATTTTTAGAGGTGAGAAAACTGAGGCTCTGCAAAAATAAGTAATTTGCTCACGGTTATCTTAGTGACAGTTAAGACTGAAACCAGATCTGATAAAGAAAAAGAATGATAGGGAAATGGCAGACTCTATGAGTTTTAATTTTTTTCCTCTTAACACAAAGGAGGCATCTTTCTTTGTAGACCATTCTTTGTATAACAAAAATGATACTGTACAGTCTGTTGGACTGAATCAGAAGTTGCACTGATTTACAATTAACTCATGGCTGAGTAATCAGATCAATCTAATCTTCTAAATTTTATGGTTTTATTGTGGCCTATAATCAGTTGAAATCACAAGGGGAAGTTCAAGAGCCTTACATGCTATAGAGGAAGGAACATCTCTCAACTCTTGAGTAGGTGAATGATCCCAGGCAAGTTACTCAACTATTCTGTATCTCAGTTTCCAAATCTGTAAAATGGGACTAGCACCATCTTGCCATGTAATTACCAAGTTGTATTAAATTTAGAAATCCCAGCACTAGAATAAAAGCAGATTCCTCAAGTGGGCAGGAGGAGCTTAGGCAGCCTCCATCGTTTTAAATCAGTGAGCTCCCTCAACCTGCATCCTGTCTCCTCAGGTGCCAGCTCCTGCCCGCCCCTGCCCAAGCCCAGAAGGAGGCGGCACCACCCGACACGGGAGGGAGACTGGCTGGGCATCGTGACTCGGTAAGTTGAATTGGTGTATCACTATGCGGTTACAAGAGAAGGCAATGGCAACCCACTCCAGTACTCTTGCCTGGAAAATCCGATGGACGGAGGAGACTGGTAGGCTGCAGTCCATGGGGTCGCACAGAGTCGGACACACACTGGCCTCAGTACTGCCAAGAACTCAGTGAAAAAGGCATAACTGTGCAAACTGTCACCTAAGCCAGAGGAAAGTGAAAGTGAAATCGTTCAGTTGTGTCCGACTCTTTGCGACCCCATAGACTGTAGCCTACCAGGCTCCTCTGTCCATGGGGTTTTCCAGGCAATAGTACTGGAGTGGATTGCCATTTCCTTCTCCAGGGGATCTTCCCAACTCAGGGCTCAAACCCGGGTCTTCCCCATTGTAGACAGACCTTTACCATCTGAGCCACCAGGCAAGTCCTGAGGTAAGTCCAGATTCCTCCTTTCTCTTATTGCCCAAATCCAACATCCAGTCCTAACTTACTAATTTATATTCCACACATATTAAATGTCTACTGAATGTAAGACACTGTTCTAAAAATGCCTCAAAGATGTCTCCACTCCTTGTTCACACTGCTTGACCAAACTACTTTTAGGGCCTCCTAACTTATCTTCTGACCTTTATTTTCTCTCTCTCCAATCCATCCATCTTCATCCAGAGAGACCTTTCAAAATTGCTACTCTGGTGATCAAAGATAAAGTTTCAAACAAGTATCCAAACAAGGATAAAGGTTATTGCTAAGGATTAAGTTACAAATTTTCTTAGCATGACATAAAGACTCTCCAATTCTGGCTCCTATCTATTTGAATGTCCTATTATTTCCTCTTTTGCCAATCTTGGCCTGGTACTTCACCAATACCGAACACACAACTGCTCTAGCATACTGAATTCAACTGTCACTATTCAGGCTATCCCCAATGTTCGGATTGTCCTTCCCTTGCCCTTCACTTTATTCCCTTCTTCAAGAAGTCTCCCATAATCTTCGTCTCACCAGACCTGATTAGGGGTCCCTTCTGGCTACTCCTTTTTTATTTTTTGGGGTTTTCATTTCCGGGCTTGAGCTGTCTCTAGTTTCAGGTGGGGGCTACTGCCCAGCTGCAGTGTGCAGGCTTCTCACTGGGATGGCATCTCTGGTTGTGGAGCACAGCCTCTAGGGCATCAGGTTCAGCAGTTGTGGTCCATGGGCTTAGTCACAGAGGCTTGTAGGATCTTCCTAGAAGATCCCATGGAATTGAACCCATGTCCCCTGCATTGGCAGGTGGATTCTTAACCACTGGACCATCAGGGAAGTCCCTCTAGCTACTCTTATAACTGGATTTTCTTAAAGCTCTTATCAAATTATATTTCCTATTTCTCAAGTTCTCATCCCTCAATATTGTGGATCTAGTATCAATCCAGTGATGACCTCTTCAGTCATATTTCTCTTGGTCTTTGTATGTCCCAGCAGGGCCTTCTGTTTATGATCTCACTATCCAAACACACTTTTTTTTTTAATTGATTGATGATTGCTTTACAATATTTGGTTTGATTTCTGCCATACATCAACATGAATTAGCCATAGGTATACGTATGTCCCTTTCCTCTTGAATCTCCCTCCCACCTCCTACCCTTTCCCACCCCTCTAGGTTGTTACAGAGCCTGAGTTTGAGTTCCCTGAGTCATAGAGCAAATTTCCATTGGCTCTCTATATTTTACATATGGTAGTGTGTACACTTACATGCTACTCTCTCCATTCATCTCACCCTCTCCTTCCTCTTCCCTGCCCTTGTCCAAAGTCTGTTTTCTATGTCTGCATCTGAATTGCTGCCCTGTGAACAGGTTCATCAGTTCCATCTTTCTAGATTCCATATATATGTGTTAATATATGATATCTGTTTTTCTCTTTCTGACTGACTTCACTCTCTATAATAGGCTCTAGGTTCATTCACCTCATAATGTGTTCCTTTTTATGGGTGAGTAGTATTCCATTATATATATGTACCACAGCTTCTTAGAGGAGCCTGGCGGGCTACAGTCCATGGGGTCACAGAGAGTTGGACCGACGATTGAGCAACTCACACACACACACACACACACACACACACACACACACACACCAGTTTCTTTATCTACTCATCTGTCAATGGACGTCTAGGTTGCTTCCATGTCCTAACTAGTGTAAACAGTGCTCCAATGAACACTGGGGTATATGTATCTTTTTCAGTTTTGGTTTCCTCAGAGTATAAGCCTAGAAGTGGGATTGCTGGGTCATATGATGGTTCTAGCCTTAGTTTTTTTAAAGGAATCTCTATACTGTGTTTCATAGTAGCTATATTAATTTATACTCCCACCAGCAGTGCAAGAGGGTTCTCTTTTTCTCCACACCCTCTCCAGAACTTGTTGCTTGTGAATTTTTTGATTATGGCCATTCTGATTGGTGTGAGGTGATATCTCCTTGTAGTTTTGATTTGCATTTCTCTAACAGAGCAACACCGAGCATTTCTTCATGTGTTTATCAGCCATCTGTATGTCTTCTTTGGATATATGTCTTTTTTAGGTCTTTTGCCCACTTTTTGATTGGATTGTTTGTTTTTCTGGTATTGAGTTGTATGAGCTGCTTGTATATTTTGGAAATTAATCCTTTGCCAGTTGTTTCATTTGCTATTATTTTCTCCCATTCTGAGGGTCATCTTTTTACTTTGTTTACAGTTTCCTTTGCTGTGCAAAAGTTTTTAAGTTTAATTAGGTCCCATTTGTTTATTTTTGTTTTTATTTCCATTATTCTAGGAGGTACAAATCTACTCTATTTTTAGTCTCCCTCCTTCCCTAATCACACAGCCCATAGGGCTGATGCCACGCATCTGGCCAAAAAGAACTTACCAGCTAACAACCATTTCTCTGCTGACTCAACTGCCACTGCAGAAAAAGGAACATGGACTTTAGATTCAGATATGGGTTCTAATCTGTTTCATCATTTTGAATTCTGTGAATTCAGGCAAACTATCTTTTTTAAAAAATATGGAAGGCTTCACAAATTTGAATGTCATCCTTGCGTAGGCGCCATGCTAATCTCTGTATTGTTCCAATTTTAGTATATGTGCTGCCTAAGCAAGCATGAGGCAAACTATTATTTCCACTTACTGAGCTTTGGCTTCCTCATTTAAAATGGAACAATAATAACTTTGCAGAGTTGAGATGATAACAATGCTAGCAATAAAAATAATACTATTACTTACTGTGTGTCAAGTATCATGCTACTGAATACTCTGCATTGATCTCATTTAATTTTCATAACCCCTTCGTGAGGTAGGTTCCATTATTACCATTATTTTATAGATGAGGAAACCAACTAGAGAAGCTAACTTACTCTTCCAGGTCATTTTGGTAGACCATGGGCTGGCTAACTCAATGCCCATTTCCAACCCCCTCTGCCCTCCTGAGGCTGGAAAAGTACCCGCTTTCTCAGCCTTCCTATTCCTTAGGACTAGCCAAGTGGCCCAGTTCTGATCAAGGAAATATACACATAAGTCTTCTGGGGGAATTGTGGGAAAGCCATTGTTTTTCTAGTAAAAGGACAAGTATTTCGATGTTCCATCACCTTTTTTCTACCTCAGTCACACAGCTGATGCCTACAACTATAGCAGTCGTCCTAGAACAAGCGGGAAAAGCCAAAAGATTCAGGGGATAACAGTCTTGAAATCACAGACCTACTAAATCAATGCCATCTGCCACTGACCTCCAGATTTTTTTTTATGTGAGAAAAATACACTTTTATTTGTTTAAACTATCATTAGTCAAGTCTTCCAGTAGCATCTTCAGGTATTTATATGTGGTACAGAGTAATCAAATGATAGAGCTCAGTTCAGATAGTCACTCAGTTGTGTCGAACTCTTTGTGACCCCATGGACTGCAGCACACCAGGCTTCCATGTCCATCATCAACTCCTGGAGCTTACTCAAACTCATGTCCATCGCATCGGTGATACCATCCAACCATCTCATCCTCTGTCATCCCATTCTCCTCCCTCCTTCAACCTTTCCCAGCAGCAGGGTCTTTTCCAATGAGTCAATTCTTCGCATCAGGTGGCCAAAGTATGAGTTTCAGCTTCAGCATCAATCCTTCCAATGAATATTCAGGACTAATTTCCTTTAGGATGGACTGCTTGAATCTCCTTGCAGTCCGAGGGACTCTCAAGAGTCTTCTCCAACACTACAGTTCAAAAGCATCAATTCTTCTGTGCTCAGCTTTCCTTACAGTCCAAATCTCACATCCATACATGACTACTAGAAAAACCATAGCTTTGACTAGATGGACCTTTGTTGGTAAAGTGATGTCTCTGCTTTTTAATATGCTGTCTAGGTTGGTCATACCTTTTCTTTCAAGGAGGAAGCATCTTTTAATTTCATGGCTACAGTCACCATCTGCAGTGATTTTGGAGCCCCCCAAAATAAAGTCTCTCTCTATTTCCACTGTTTCCCCATCTATTTGCCATAAAGTGATGGGACCGGATGCTATGATCTTAGTTTTCTGAATGTTGAGTTTTAAGCCAACTTTTTCACTCTCCTCTTTCACTTTCATCAGGAGGCTCTTTAGTTCTTCTTCACTTTCTGCCATAAGGGTCGTGTTATCTGCATATCCGAGGTTATTGATATTTCTCCCAGCAATCTTGATTCCAGCTTATGCTTCAGCCAGCCCAGCATTTTGCATGATGTACTCTGCATATAAGTTAAATAAGCAGGGTGACAATATACCATCTTGACATACTCCTTCCCTGATTTGGAACCAGTCTGTTGTTCTATGTCCAGTTCTAACTGACCTGCATACAGATTTCTCAGGAGGCAGGTCAGGTGGTCTCATAGTCCCATCTCTTGAAGAATTTTCCACAGTTTGTTGTGATCCACACAGTCAAAGGCCTTGGTGTAGTCAATAAAGCAGAGTAAATGTTTTTCTTGAACTCTCTTGCTTTTGCGATGATCCAGCAAGATGTTGGCAATTTGATCTCTGGTTTCTCTGCCTTTTTAAAATCCAGCTTGAAGATCTGGAAGTTCACGGTTCACATACTATTGAAGCCTGGCTTGGAGAATTTTGAGCATTACTTTGCTAATGTGTGAGATAGAGTTAATAAGATTCAAAATTAGGGAGTCAATCATTAAGCTATATCAGAAACACCTGGCATTGGACTTGGCAGAGAATGGGTACTCAAATGATGAAAATGATTATAATAATATCAATTACTCAGTCTACTTCTCCAAGGCCTCCATGTTCCTCAGGAAACACAGAATTGTCAGTAACCTAAATCACAACAGAGTTGCTCAGAACAGGCCAACTCTATTGGACCTGCCCACCCCTCATGTCTGTACCTCAGAATTCAGTTCTCCCAGCTCAGGGGCCATCCTAAGGAGGGTAAAGGGAAGGAAGGTTTGGAGATAGGTCTTGGCTGCTCACCCCCACTTATCTCATGGGCCACAAAGATTTCAGGCTCCCTGCCATGCAAGTCTAAGATGAGAGAGTTCAAAGAACTAAGGAGAAACTTACAATCTTGGCAGCATTTGTTGTGACAGTGATGGCCCAAGCTTCTCTCTCTGGCAGCCAGAGGCCTTTGGAGATAACAAGAAGTGTGGTTCTGTAGAACTGGAATGCAAGTCAAGTAACTTGATTCTAGAAGACAAGCTATCAACCATTACACTGTCTGCCCTTCATAGAAAACAGAAGTTACACCCTTACTTTATTTTTGAATGAAGATGCCACCATCTGAGATAAACTGCTAGCAAGTTTAACTCAAAAGTATGTAAAGGTTGAAGAAAATAAATATATATCATGACCAAAAGAGGGTTTTTTAAAAAGAAAATTGAAGAAACTCAAGAGTATAAAGACAATTTATGCAATTCTTATTTTTTAAGTAAATTAAAATTTTGTGTGTTCATTCAAAAAAAAAAAAGTGTGGTTCTGTAGCTTAAACAAGACCAAGGGCTATTGATTTTTCTGCCTCTTTTCCTGCTGAGAGCGATAACAGCAAAAATCTGATTTAGACACTTAAATTCAAGTACCTTCACCACCAGCTGAGCAATTTTCAAGTAATCACACCTTTGACTTCACCCAACATATGTCCTTTTAAAGCCATGTTTTTGGGGGCCAGTTATTTAGTTTTCCTAAGATGTACAGGGGAAAGGTAGACTTGTTGGCCATCTTCCTGAAAACTGTAACTTCTATTCCTCTGTCCAGGGTTTTGAGCAGCTTGCTCATAGACCTTCCAGTCTGTCTGGGAGGGGGCCAGCCACTCCTGTCACAGCTGACACAGGTGCCATAGCTGACATGTCTCTAAGCTAACATATTGCCTTTGTTTCTACAGCTGTTCAGAACCCAAAAGGTACTTCCTGGAGGAATTAAGACATTTACGATGGCAAGATTCCTAGACAAGCTCGGTGAATTGGGAGAGAAGGAAAAAACTATTTATTAAACATTTAACTAAATGGCAGATTTGAGCATGAGAATCACCTAGGGAGCTTGTGAAAACACAGACTCCTGGGGAAGCTCTGGAGTAATTCAGTAGATCTGGGGTAGGGTCCCAAGAATTTGAATTTCTAACAAATTCTTAGGCCTGGTGAGGACACTTAGAAGCCACTGCTAGAAGGTATAAATCTTTGAAAACTCACAGTTGGCTACCTTTTGTGAAAAGTCTCTCCAATCCTAAGAAGAGATACTCTATCTGGATATCATTTAGCTTACATCTTTTAAACAAACAAACAAAAAACAATCCTTCCCACCCCACCCTCCAAAATCCCCCTAAAAGCAACTACTAACAGGTTTCTACAGATTTCTCTTTAAGGAAGGACGAGATTCCAAATGCTTCAGATCAGTGGGCAATGCCAGTGGGTTTTTAGAAGAGAAATTCTCCTAGAAGCTCCAGGCAATACATTTTGGAAGAAAGGACAAGTTAGCACTAGAGGTTCACCAATCTCCCAAAGTATGCACAGACTACTCACAACCAGCTGCCATTAAGAAAACAACAACGTTATGATGATGACTCTCAAGCTTTGTCTACAATACACCTGTACTTTATGGTACTGATCAGGGATGGATGGGTACATGGAAGGAGAAGAAAGAGTATGTATGAGTGTATGTATGAGAGGGTAAGGAAACAAACAAAAAACCACCTAATTCTGAGATAACTTTCTTGATGGCTTAGGAGCTGTCAGTGAGTCACAGGTGAATTGGGGTACTGCTTTCTCAAGCTCAGCAGAAATGTCTGGGAAGGGAGGGGAGAACAGAAGTTCCTGGACAGTCTTGTTTATCTAGAATTCTCTACAAATATTCTTTTCTGTGTAGAACAACTGGCTTAGCGTTAACTGAATCCCTGCTTTAGAAGGAGAGTCTCAGAACAAAAATGTTTATTCTAAACTTTGACCTCAATCTGCCAGACTCTTAAAGGATCTCTGAAGAGGTTTCATTATTAGGGACCTGATGCTTTAGTCATTTATTCATTCATTCAGTCAGTACTCAGAGTTTACTCTGAGTTAAACACTGAGGATACAGTGAGTGCCTGCAAGAACAGTGAAAAGTCAAAGTCACTCAGTAGTGTCAGACTCTCTGAGACCCCAGACTATACAGTACATGGAATTCTCCAGGCCAGAACACTGGAGTGAGTAGCCTTTCCTTTCTCCAGAGGACCTTCCAACACAGGGATCAAACCCAGGTCTCCGACACTGCAAGCGGATTCTTTACCAGCTGAGCAACAAGAGAAGCCCCAAGAACAGAGAGGGTTACAGAAATATAAACAAGCATAAGGCAGTAAATAACATAGACAACATGTAGCTCAGTGCTTAACATGGAGCATCCAAACTTAGACATGATTCTGGCTCTATCATGCTCTGGCTCTGTGACAGGGACAAGTCTTTCCATCTTTCTTGACTTATATCCACATCTATCAAAACTTAAATATTTTAATAAGGATTAAATAAAATAATGACAACATAGTTTTCAAACTGGATAAAGGAGCCTTTGTGGTTTCTCAACAATGCGCTAGAGGGTACATGAAAGCATTGAATAAAAAGGATGCACTTTCTTGAAATGCTAATTTTTTTTTTTTACCAAACACAAAAAACTACCAAACAACTTAAAGTATTCATTTTAAAGAAAATAACTACAACTATATAAAGGTGATTTAAGGTAAAATTCTTATGAATTTTGAAGATAAACTTCAAACAGACTTCAAATAAAGTTTAACTCTCTGGGCTATTTTCAGGCTGAGTTTGCTCTCTTCCAATGTCAGAAACACTAGGAAAGTTTCCAAACACTGCATATGGCTGACAAAGGATGCTCAACAAAGAGCAACCATTAGTGTTAATAAGTTCAGTTTAGCCATTCAGTTGTGTCTGACTTTTTGCAACCCCACAGACTGCAGCATACCAGGCTTCCCTGTCCATGACCAACTCCCAGAGCTTGCTCAAACTCATGTCCATCAAGTCAGTGATGCCATCCAACCATCTGTTAATAAGTGAAAGTTGCTCAGTCGTGTCCGACTCTCTTCAACCCCATGGACTGTAGCCTGCCAGGCTCCTCTGTCCATGGAATTCTCCAGGCAAGAATACTGGAGTGGGTAGGCATTCCCTTCTGCAGGGGATCTTCCTGACCCAGGGATCGAACCTAGGTCTCCTCGCATTGCAGACAGATTCTTTACTGTCTGGGCCAGGAGGGAAGCTCTATTTTTATCCCACAAGTTAATAAGAAATAGCTATTATTACTAACCCACTCACAGGAGAAACAACTCTGCAGTGTATGGGGCATAAGAGGGTGTGTCATCTCTACCCAGGTATCCTTTTTTCCCAAGCTCTAGACTTCTTCCATTCCTATCCCCAAACTTTATGATTATTTGAGAAGTACAAGTCCAGGAAGCAGGCCAATTCTGCCTCCAAATGCCAGGGAGCAACCTTCAAAACACACACAAAAAAAGAATGGATCAGCACTAGTAAAGTTGCTAATCTCATCAACCTCCTGACCTCCCCTGAGCCCTCAGCCTGCCCAAGCAGTTAACTCCAGGACAAGAAGTCAGCCTGATCACTGATCCAGCGCCACTCCAGACTAGCTGTGTTCTCATTTTAAAAGTTCTTAGAAATCATTTATTTCCTTAAAATCTCACAGATACGTGATAGATAAGGTAGGTGTTGTTTTTCCTACTTTACAGAGGAGGAAACAGGCCTTCAAAGTAAAATCAGTTGAAGTTTTTAAGATACAGGCAGAGCCAGGATTCAAGTTCAAGTAAGTCTTCTGACTTTAAGCAGCAGCTCTCCCCACTACATTAAGCAACAGAAATCATTCCAATGAGAATCTATACAGCATAGGCAAAAGCTCTTCCAGTCCTTTATCAAAGCCCACCCATTTTCAGCTGTATTCAGGGAAATTGTAATTGAATATAAGTTAAATTCAGTTATGTCACTCAGTAGTGTCTGACTCTTTGTGACCTCATGGACTGCAGCACAGCAGGTTTTCCTGTCCATCTCCAACTCTTGGAGCTTACTCAAACTCATGGCCATTGAGTCAGTGATACCATCCAACCATCTCATCCTCTGTCATCCCCTTCTACACTTGCCTTCAACCTTTCCCAGCATCAGGGTCTTTTCCAATGAGTCAGTTCTCCCCATGAGATGGCCAAAGTATTGGAGTTTCAGCTTCAGCATCAGTCCTTCCAATGAATATTCAGGACTAATTTCCTTTAGGATGGACTGGTTGGATCTCCTTGCAGTCCAAGGGACTCTCAAGAGTCTTCTCCAACACCACAGTTCAAAAGCATCAATTCTTCGGCGCTCAGCTTTCTTTATAGTCCAACTCTCACATCCATACATGACTACTGGAAAAACAAAAGCTTTGACTAGACAGACCTTTGGTGGCAAAGTATTGTCTCTGCTTTTTAATATGCTGTCTAGGTTGGTCATAACTTTCCTGTCAAGGAGCACACATCTTTTAATTTCATGGCTGCAGTCACCATCTACAGTGATTTTGGAGCCCCCCAAAATAAAGTCTCTCGCTGTTTCCATTGTTTCCCCATCTATTTGCCATGAAGTGATGGGACCAGATGTCATCATCTTAGTTTTCTGAATGTTGAGTTTTAAGCCAACTTTTTCACTCTCCTCTTTCACTTTCATCAAGAGGCTCTTTAGTTCTTCTTTACTTTCTGCCATAAGGCTGGTGTCATTTGCATATTTGAGGTTATTGATATTTCCCCCGACAATCTTGATTCCAGCTTGTGTTTCATCCAGCCCAGTGTTTCTCATGATGTACTCTGCATATAAGTTAAATAAGCAGGGTGACAATATACAGCCTTGACATACTTCTTTTCCGATTTGGAACCAGTCTGTTGTCCCATATCCAGTTCTAACTGTTGCTTCTTGACCTGCACACAAATTTCTCAGGAGGCAAGTCAGGTGGTCTGGTATTCCCATCTCTTTAAGAATGTCCCAGAGTTTGTTGTGATCCACACAGTCAAAGGCTTTGGCATAGTCAATAAAGCAGAAGTAGATGTTTTTCTGGAAGTCTCTTGCTTTTTCAATGATCTAACAGATGTTGGCAATTTGATCTCTGGTTCCTCTGCCTTTTCTAAATCCAGCTTGAACATCTCGAAGTTCATGGTTCATGTACTGTTGAAGCCTTGCTTGGAGAATTTTGAGCATTACTAGCATGTGAGATACTCTTGTCTGGAAAATCCCATGGGCAGAGGAGCCTGGTGGGCTACCGTCTACGGGGTCACACAGAGTCAGACACGACTGAAGTGACTTAGCAGCAGCAGTAGCATGTGAGATGAGTGCAATTGTGCAGTAGTTTGAACCTTCTTTGGTATTGCCTTTCTTTGCAACTGGAATGAAAACTGAGCTTTTTCAGGCCTGTGGCCACTGCTCAGTTTTCCAAATTTGCTGGCATATTGAGTGCAGCACTTTCACAGCATCATCTTTCAGGATGTGAAATAGCTCAACTGGAATTCCATCACCTCCACTAGCTTTGTTTGTAGTGATGCTTCCTAAGGTCCACTTGACTTCGCATTCCAGGAGGTCTGGCTCTAGATGTGTGATCACACCATCGTGGTTATCTGGGTCATGAAGCTCTTTTTGGTATAGTTTTTCTGTATTTTCCTGCCACCTCTTCTTAATATCTTCTGCTTCTGTTAGGTCCATACTATTTCTGTCCTTTATTGTGCCCATCTTTGCATGACATGTTCCCTTGATATCTCTGATTTTCTTGAAGAGATCTCTAGTCTTTCCCATTCCATTGTTTTCCTCTATTTCTTTGCATTGGTCACTGAGGAAGGCTTTCTTATTGCTCCTTGCTATTCTTTGGAACTCTGCATTCAAATAGGTACATCTCTCCTTTTCTCCTTTGCCTTTCGCGTCATTTCTTTTCTCAGCTATTTGTAAGGCCTCCTCAGACAACCATTTTGCCTTTTTGTATTTCTTTTTCTTGGGGATGGTCTTGATTTCTGCCTCCTGTACAATGTCGCGAACCTCTGTCCATAGTTCTTCAGGCACTCTGTCAATCGGATATAATCCCTTGAATCTATTTCTTACTTCCACTGTATAAACGTAATGGATTTGATTTAGGTCATACCTGAATGGTCCAGTGGTTTTCCCTACTTTTTTCAACTTAAGTCTGAATTTGGCATAAGGAGTTCATGATCTCAGCCACAGTCAGCTCCCAGTCTTGTTTTTGCTAACTGGATATAGATTCTCCCTCTTTGGCTGCAAAGAATACAATCAATCTGATTTCGGTATTGACCATCTGGTGATGTCCATGTGTAGAGTCTTCTCTTGGATTGTTGGAAGAGGGTGTTTGCTGTGACCAGTGCATTCTCTTTGCAAAAGTCTGTTGGCCTTTGACCTGCTTCGTTTTGTACTCCAAGGCCAAATTTGCCTGTTACTCCAGGTATTTCTTGACTTCCTACTTTTGCATTCTAGTCCCCTATAATGAAAAGGACATTTTTTGGTGGTGTTAGTTCTAGAAGGTCTTGTAGGTCTTCATAGAAACATTCAACTTCAGCTTCTTCAGCATTATTGGTTGGGGCACAGACTTGGATTACTGTGATATTAAATGGTTTGCCTTAGAAACAAATAGAGATCATTCTGTCATTTTTGAGACTGCATCCAAGTACTGCATTTTGGACTCTTTTGCTGACTATGATGGCTATTCCATTTCTTCTAGTTCAATTTCTAGAAGAAACTTAATATAAATACTATACTAAATATCATTCAGGGCTAAGTACAATTTAACATTAAGTATTAAGTTATGCTTCCATTAACTACGAATCATAATAGGCGTTTCCCTAGTGACTCAGACCATAAAGAATTTTCCTGCAATGCAGAAGACCCATGTTCCATCCCTGGGTTGGGAAGATCCTCTGGAGAAGGGAATGCCTACCCAACTCCAGTATTCTTGGCTGGAGGATCCCATGGACAGAGGAGCCTGCTGGGCTAGTCCATGGGGTCGCAAAGAGTTGAACATGACTGAGAAACTAAACACACATACACAAAGGAATCATCATAAACAACTAATATAAAATTAAATTGCATGAACTTATTTAGTGAGAAAAGGGAACGAACTCACATGGCTTATCCTTAGTCTCTTTCAGGAGGATCCTTCTGTAAAGGCCTTCCATAGTTTCCTATTGGTCTCGCCCAAGAACATCAGGAGCCCTGGGGCAAGAAGACCTGGACTGACAGAGTTGCTGCAGGAGAGGGTTCTGAGTAAGGGTAATGAGCTCACCTCACCTTCCTGGTATCTCAACCTTTCATTAAGGCCAGGGACTCCAAGAAGGGGCATAGAAAACTGTGTTCAAGAAGAGGCAAAAGAAATAGATTAAGGGTATGAGTTAGCCAGTTGCTTTATAATGAAAGAGAGCTAAAGAAAATTTATAGATTAATGCCCAGAATGTTAGAGCTGGAAGGGAAATTGCTGAACAACTCATGTAAGTCCCTCATAGCCTGGATAGGAAGTGAAAGCAAGACTCTCCCAGTGTCTTGCAGTTATTAGCAACAGAACCAGACCTGGAACTGAGAACTCCACCTTGTGGTTCAAGACCTAGTTCCATGCTTAACCTCTGAGAAGGCTTTTCTGATAACAACCTCTGAAGAGTTATGGCTCTTCCCCTATGTCCACTTTATTCCACAGCAGTTTGTAAGTACATCCATTTATTATGTTAAGTTCTTAGAATAGAGTGGCACATCCCTCTGAGACAGCATGTCTCACTACTGCAACTACCTCCTTACTTGTGTCTTTTTTCTCCTTACAATCTGTGCTGGTTAAGGTAGGAAGTCCATGGAGAGGTAACATACACATAGGTCACAGTCATTGCATGTATATGTCTTCACAAAATTGATAATCTTACAATTTGAAGAATAGAGTACATAAGAAACTGGAAGGTCAGAGTTCATCCTGACCAGCTCATTTCCTTTCCTCTGCGTGTGGCAGGAGAACCTTCCCTTCAAACAAAATCTCACCTGGAAGTTTATATATAAAATAGGCCTGAGCAGACATTTACTAGAGGGGAAGAGAACACCTATTTTGCTTAACCCTGCCCTTTACTAGTTTCTAAGGCATCTTGAAGAGCAACTGCCTCATTTTAAAAAAACTTATTTTATTATTCTTTTATTGAAATACAGTATATAAGTTACAAGTGTACAATATAGTAAGTCATAATTTTTAAAGTTGTAGTTCATTTATAGTTATTATAAAATATTGGCTATATTTCCCATGTTGTACAAAATATCCTTAACCTCCTCATTTTGTTTTATTTTGGAAAGAGCAAGCTGAGCCAAAATAAAGAACTTTTAATTTCAGCCTCCTCTCATTCAGGATGTGATAGAGGTCAGAGAAGTCTTTGGAGCCTAGGAAAACTGTAATGAAATCCTCTATGACCCTGGAAAAGTTATTTAACTTCCTTGCATCAGTTTTTTCATCTATAAAACTGAACAATAATGTCCATCTTGTGAGATATTAGGAGGCTTAAATGAGATGAACTATATAAAGCACCCAGCTCGTGTATCTTGTTACTCAATGAATAGTTACTAGTAGAACTACTACTATTAGATTCAAGGATGGAAAACCTGGTGTTCCCCAGAGCTCTGTCCAGCAATCCTGGTGCCAATCCAAAAAGTATCAGCAGTGTAAAGAAGTAAGGGCTAGTACCCTGGAAAGTGGCAAGTGTTAGTCAACCAGTCGTGTCTGACTCTGTGACCCCATGGACTGTAGCCCACCAGGCTTCTCTGTCCATGAAATTCTGCTGGCAAGGATACTGGAGTGGGTTGTTATTCTCTTCTCCAGGGGATCTTCCTGACCCAGGGATTGAATCTGGGTCTCCTGCACTGCAGGCAGATTCTTTACCAACTGAGCCACCAAGGAAGCAAAGCAAGTCTGAAAAACCTTAAAGCAAAACCTTAAATGAAATCTCTCCAGGCATAAGAAAGCACCTAAATCTTGAATCAAAGCTCTCAGCATGCTAATGAATAAAGATTTTTTTCACCAGGGTAGAAGATAGGAAACCAACTGAGCTATAGGATAATATTTCCATCATTTAACAGAAATATGCCAATGACTGAATACATTGTTGTTACCTCAGCTATTTCTGAGAATCTGTCACTGTGAACAAATACATGGAAAGCACATGTCACCCACCATCAAGCAGGACAATGCTATTTTTTATTTGCCAAGAATAGTGGAAGTATTAGGACTTTACCTGGAAAAGAAAAAAAAAATCCTTTCCTGATACTTTCTTTTATGCAATGGTAACAAATCTTTTTTATATGACACCAGTTTTGTTTTTAAAGGATACCTATACTGGGAGTGACGTTCTGAAGATGTCAGAACGGGAAGCTCCAGAAACTCATCTCTCCACCAAACCTGAACTAGCAGAAACTCTCTGTAGTAACTACTTTGGAACACCAGAGTCTAGTCAATAAACAGTTCATTTCGGTCTTTTGCCCAGCCCATGCCCTTTCCCACACTCTGACAGCAGTGATAGTGAAGCCCTGAGTTGCTGGTATAGCCTGCTGGAGCTAGGGTTGACCATAAGAACCTTGTTCCTCCACAGGGTTTGTTTATGTGTTTGATTGCTCATAGCTGCTTTTGCTGGCTGAGGGACCAGCACAAAGGCTGACAGCCATGGTTCAGCATCCAAGGGCTAAAGTTTATTCCACAGGATTTAAGGAGACAAATGTTGAATGGAATAAACAAAATGTGGCATAAATGAACTGTTACCCAGCTATCAAAAGGAATGAATTCTGATATATGCTACAACATGGATGAACCCTAAAAATATTATGCTAAATGACATAAGCCAAATAAAAGGACAAATATTGTATGATTCCACTCTTGTGATATCTAAAATAGGGAAATTCAAGGAGGCAGAAACTAGATTAGAGGTTACCAGAGGCTAGAGGGAAGGGAAAGGGAGAATTATCATTTCATGGATAGAGAATTTCTGTTTGGGGTGATGAAAAAGTTCTGGAAATAATATGTTTATACAACATTATGAAAGAACTTAATGCCTCTAAACTGCACACTTAAAATTGGGTAAAATGGTAAATTTTATGTATATTTTGCCACAATAAAGTAAAAATATTATTTTCTTTTACATATGCCTATTTTTCACTTAACAATTACAAGCTATAAAACCTTGGAAAAGTTAACACAGTTGAACCTTATTTCCTCATATGCAATAGATCTTCCTTGTACAGTTATCGTGAGAATTGAAGACAATGTTTATAAAGTGCCCAGTACTCCATTTGTTAGTCATTAACAGTAGTTATTTAGAGGAGGAAATGGCAACCCACTTCAGTATTCTTGCTGGAAAATTCCACGAAAAGAAGAGCTTGGTAGGCTACCGTCCACGGAGTCACAAAGAGTTGGACATGACTAAGCGCGCGTGCACGCGCACACACACACACACACACACACACACAAAATGGTAGTTATTACTATAAAATAATTACCTACAGAAACAGTAATTTATAATTAACATAAACATAATAACAATTCAAAAAATACTTAATGAGTAACTAACTGCCTGCTGTCTTCTAGGCACAGGAGGTTCCTAACCTTCATCCTCAAGGAGTTCTCAGTCTAGGAGACATGAAAAAAAAATTAACAGGAGAACAGGGAGCCAAGAGGAACAGGGAATAACCCAACACCAACACTTCTTTCTTTGGGCAAAAACACTGCTTTCTTTCCTACCAAAATGGGAAATTATCTTGTGATCCAAGAAAGTAGATCAGTTACAAGCAAAGAAAAAATTAGTTTAATGCACATGATTCTTATCCAAACAAGATTTAATCCATTTGCTTTTTGTACTGACATCACACATAATGTATCAGAGGCAGACATACTGCTTGTGTTCCCTTTAAAACCCAGAGAGCACTTGCCTGACAGCCTGGTGGAGTGGGAAGAACAACTGGAATTAGAGTCCAGCAAACTCAAGCTCTAGTCTTAGCATTGCCACTTACAAGCGATAAAAACCTGTATACATTTATTGACCTTTCTTAGACTTTCATCTGTAAAATGAATATTTTAATAAAAACTTCTACTTCATACAACTGTTATAAAGATTCAACGAAATTACAAATGGTAAAGTTGTAAAGTATTTTACTTCTTATCTATTATTACATGGGGTTCTGTGGACCCTTGTTTTCTTAAGCTTCAGAGAAAATCTGGCATTGCAGAGTTAAATTTTTTCTTCCAGTTTTGTTGAGATATAATTGACATACAGCACTATATAAGTTTAAGGTGTACAGAATAATATTTGACTTATATACATCATGAAGTGGTTACATGATAAGTTTAGTGGGCATCCATCATCTCATATATATACAAAATTAAAGAAATGGAAAAATTTTTTTTCTATTCTTTTTAAAAAATATTTATTTATTTGACTGTGTGGATCTTAGTTTTGGCATGTGGGATCTCCCCTGGCCAGGGATTGAACCTGGGTTCCCTGCATTGGGAGTGAGGAGTCTTAGCCACTGGACCACCAGTGAAGTCCTGAAAAAGTACTTTTTTATTTGTGATAGGATTTATTCTCTCAGTAAACTGCATATATAACATACAGCAGTATTAATTATATTTATCACGCTGTACATTATGTCCCTCATACTTATTTATAACTGAAAGTTAATTTTGTTTTTAGAAGTCAAATCTGGCTTTGTTAGCAAAGAAGCTGAGATCCAAATTAAACCAGTCCAAGCTGACTACACAGGTAATGCAAGAGTTCGAGCATACCTCTTCCTTACAGAGAAACTCAAAGGAATTGTTAGACTTCAACTATCCTTGTTCTAAAAAGGAAAATTCGCTATAAACCAAATATGAAAGAGAAAAAGTTCCCTTTTGCTTTCTCTGAGGATCTCTGCAGTCTCTACATAACTCACAAAGAGAAAGAAGAAAAATTATAATATAATCAAAGAAGAGCAAGGAAACAAAAATTTCAAAAAGGGAGAAATCAGGAGTATCCAATGATACAGAGGTCAAATAGGATGAAGGCTTAACAACAGGGAGATTGTTAGTAACTACTATAGCAAGACAAGTTGATAAGAATTCTCCTTAGAGGCTATTCTGCAATCAAAGATGGAAAAGTAACTCAGTGACCTGAGAAGTTTTTCTGAGCAGAG
Organism: Redunca redunca; assembly: GCA_006410935.1. Taxonomy (NCBI): domain Eukaryota; kingdom Metazoa; phylum Chordata; class Mammalia; order Artiodactyla; family Bovidae; genus Redunca; species Redunca redunca. The sequence goes on from SJYQ01000816.1 coordinate 337,447, forward strand.
ACCAGTTGTAATATCAGAAGAGGGTTTCATAGGGTAGTTTCAGGAATCAATCCATTTTCCAGGCTCATCTCAGATTCTAATCACTGTGGTTTCTAAGACACAGTCAAATGTGCTACAGCAGTTAAAAGCTCTTGCTTTGTAATGGAGAAAACTGGGGCTTGGGGGTTCTGCCATGTATTATGACCTTGGGAAAACTGATCTTCAGTCACTTCGTCTGGAAAATAAGGGCTATCTCCCCAGATTTGTTATAAGAAATAAATATGAGGGGGGAAAACCCATAAAAGTTATTTCCAAAGACCAAAGTACAAATGTCAGTCTTAAAACCTCCACCAGGTGGTCCTTACAGAGGAGTAAAATGTGCAGGGCCGGGTCACTGCAAAGAAAGATTTTTTTTTAACCCTCAGATTATTTCATTGTATTTTCAGGCTATCAGCTTACTTATTAAGGTCCTCTAGCTGACAAACTGCCATGTCAAATACAAATCTGGGGACTTCTCTGGTAGCCCAGAGGTTAAGATTCCATGCTTCCATTGCAGTGGGCATGGGTTTGATCCCTGGTTGGGAAATGAATATCCTACATGCCATGTAGCATAGCCAAAATAAATCAATTAAAAGACATTTTTTAAAAAAATCGGCTTCTTAAACTGACTAATTTTTTTAAAGTAAAGAAAGCATTCTAGAGGGGGAAAAAAAAACTGGTGGAAAATGCCAGTAAAGTCTGAACATACCAATTTCCTAGCTTTGCAATCTTGAAGGCCATATCTTTTGTGGGGAGGGATTAATGACATATTGAACGTGTTTGCTGTATATTGAAGCCAAGAAATTCATTTAGGGCTCAACACAGGAGTGGGGAGAGCATGTGAGCTGGTGTAGCCCAGCAAAAGATGAGGAAATGGCCAGAAAAGGATGCAGAGAAGGAAGGTTTTCAAGGATAAAACCTTGGTTGTACTTTGTGATAGTGAGATAGACTTTAGGTACCAGCCTAGCTTCAATACTTTCCTCAACAGTTCTTCATTGTCTCACCTATAAAATGATGAGTTAATGCAAGGGGGTCCATCTGTTCTCACACTTCAGAATTCTTTTATAACTGGATTTTTGAAATTATACTACATGTCAATGGTTGGCCCCATTACATTTATTACTCCCAGCTGTCTTATAAAGGTGGCATTCACAGTCCTTTTTCTTTTTGCAAAGGATATACTGAAGCCCAGAAAGGTTAATAATTTATCTGATGTCACATAATTTTTAAGTGGCAGAATCAGGTCTATAATCTAAGTCACTAACTCCATATCCCATATTCTTTCCCCTATATGGTATGCTCATTGCTGTGCACTGTGATAACCATTAACTGAGCATCAGTGATGAGCACGGTGCCAGAGGCTTTATAAACATTCTCATGGACCAGTGAACCAACCATCTGTATAGATCATTATCCCATTTTACAGTTGAGGAAACTGAGATTCAGAAAGGTTAAATAACTTGCTCAAGCTTGCACAGTTAATTAGTGACAGAGCCTAGATTCTACTCCAGATCTGACAGAATCCAAAACCTGTCCTCTCCTCAGCACATATACCTCTAGTGCCTCTAGTGACACTTGGACACTCTCACCACTAGAACATTTTAAGAAAAGAAGAGAAAAAGGAAAAAAACAGAAAAGTAGACAATGTTTAGATCTTAACTATACTTCAAACTTCTAGCAGAGAAACATTTCTGAGACCTTTCAGAAAAAGAAATGTCTCAGTCTGTAAAGAGCCCATTTTCATGGTCAATCCATGTAAAGCATATTCAAGTGTTCACTGTACTTACTATCTTTACTGTAAGCTGGAGCTGCCACAACAAAATACCACAGACTGACTGCGTGGTTTAAACAAAAGACATTTCTTTCTCAGAGTTCTGGAGGCTGAAAGTATGTGATCAGGGTGCCAGTCTAGCTGAGTCCTAGTGAGGGCTCTTTCTTCCTGGCTTGCTAATGGCAGCCCTCTTGCTGTGTCCTTCTGAGGCAGGAAAGAAATACCCCACCTCACCCCCCACCACCAGGATAAAGCAACTGGAAATTCATTTTCTATAGACCAAAACTGCAGAACAAGAAGAGCAGGACAATTAAGGGAGAAGGCTGGGCCCTGCCCAGATCATGTATTTCTCATTCTCGAAGTCAGAAGACCTCCCGGACTACACATGTGCAGAAAGGTTCCTTGGCGGTCAAAGAGGAATATTGTCAAGGGATGCGTGCATACAACACATGGAGGATCCTGAGATATACCAAATACGGACTGCGAACCAGGCAAAATCAAAATGATTGGCCAAAGGAAACCGGAAGAAATGCTCCATAAAAGTAATTCAAACTAAGGGTGCAACTCAGCAAGTCAGGGAGTGTCCCTCTGAGTCTGCCTATGTGTCTATCTACACATACTGCACTCTTTCCTCTTAATAAATACTTCACTTTCTTCACTACTTTCTGTCTTTGTGGAAAATCTTTTCTGCAAAGTCGAAGGGCCAGGGCCCTTATCACTGACCACTGCCTAGTGGCTAGGATCTGGTACTTTTACCACCATGACCTGGCCTCAATCTCTGGCTGGAAACCAAAGCCCCGATACAAGCTGTTGCAGCCCAAGGCCACCCAAGATCACTCCCATGGCAGAGAGAGAACTCTGGTGTCTCCTTCTCTTCTTATAAAGGTACTAATCCTACTGTGAAGGCCCTCCTCCTATGACCTCATCTAAACCTAATTACCTCCCAAAGGCTCCATCTCCAAATTAGGGGGCCAGGGTTTCAACGTATGAATTTGGGGGGACATAAACACTCAGTCTACAACACTACCTATACTTTCAGTATTTTAAAGTATATGAACATATTATATTCTTTAAATTAACTTTTACAGGATGTGCAAGGAGCTAGTTATAAACACTTCATAGGATTACTGCAAATATAAACAGTCTGTAAAACACTGAGCTCAATTTTTGGCATACAGTAAGTGCTCAGTAAAGGAGCTTTAAAAAGGAGATATAAAGAGAGAGAGAACTGTCAACTGGCTAGAAGACAGCTGTTTACTGGAATACACTATTGCTGTGATACTGTGATTTATAAAAAGCATATATTTAGTCTTCATCCCTGTTCCTGGCACAGGGTTTCTAAAAACCTGTGAAATTTTCCTAAGTGATAAGAGCAATAGAGATGCCTTTTCTTGGGGGGTCCATGCTATGTGGCATGCAGGATCTTACATTCCAAACAGGAGGAGAGGGACTGCAGGTTCAACCAAACTCCAATGGTCAATCATACCTATACACTGAAAGAAAGAAAGCAAAAGTCCCTCAGTCATGTCTGACTTATTGCAACCTCATGGACTGTACATACAGTCCATGGAATTCTCCAGGCCAGAATACAGAATGCTATGTGGCATGTAGGATCTTACATCCTAAACAGAAGGAGAGGGACTGCAGGTTCAATCAAACTCCAATGGTCAATCATACCTATATACTGAAAGAAAGAAAGCAAAAGTCCCTCAGTCGTGTCTGACTTATTGCAACCTCATGGACTATACATACAGTCCTGGAATTCTCCAGGCCAGAATAGCCTTTCCCTTCTCCAGGGGATCTTCCCAACCCAGGGATCAAACCCAGGTCTCCCGCATGGCAGGCAGAATCTTTACCAGCTGAGCCACAAGGGAAGCCCAATAATACTGGAGTGGGTAGCCTATCCCCTCTCCAGCGGATCCTCCTGACCCAGTAATTGAACCGGGGTCTCCTGCATTGCTAGTGGATTCTTTATCAACTGAGCTATCAAAAATCAAAAAGGACAAAGTTCAGAGAGCTTCTAGGTTAGTGAACACGTAGAGGTACAGGGAGAGTGGCACCCTCTAGAGGATCCACATTCCTTTCTGTATTCACTGTCTTTTGCATCTCTTCCATCTGCCTGTTCCTGAGTTACATCCTTTTATAATAAACCAATAATCTAGTGAATAAACTGGTTTCCTAAGTTCTGTGAGCTGCCCTGGCAATTAACTGAACCCAGGGAGGGAATTATCAGAGAAGGCGATGGTACCCCACTCCAGTACTCTTGCCTGGAAAAATCCCATGGACAGAGGAGCCTGGTAGGCTTGTGGTCCACGGGGTCGCGAAGAGTCAGACACGACTGAGCGACTTCCCTTTCACTTTTCATTTTCATGCACTGGAGAAGGAAATGGCAACCCACTCCAGTGTTCTTGCCTGGAGAATCCCAGGGACGGGGGAGCCTGGTGGGCTGCCGTCTATGGGGTCACACAGTCGGACACGACTAAAGTGACTTAGCAGCAGCAGTAGCAGCAGGGAGGGAATTATAGGAAACTCAGATTTACAGCCAGTCAGTGAGAAGCACAGGTCACAAGCTGGACTTGTGATTGGCATCTGAAATGAGGATAGTTTTATGGGACTGAGCTCTCAACCTGGGGAATCTGACATTATCTCCAAGTAGACAGTGTCAGAATTGAGTTGAATTGTGTCAGAATTGAGTTGAACTGCAGGACACCCTGCTGGTGTCAGAGAATAGCTTGGTGTGGGGAAAGAATCCACACATTGGAATTGGTGTCAGAATTGTAACTGCAAAGCTGTATTTTATTTCCCTATTTCAGAGGAAATTTCAAATCAAGAACTTTTCCAACTTCTCTATTCCTTGTAGCCACCACCCTGTTACCTCTGAAGCAGACAACATCACAACGGACTTGACCCTCCACTTATACTGCCCCCACTCCAAGCCTACCCCAAACTGCTGTCAGAAGCTAGCTGCTTGCTCCTCAGATGTGAGGCTCCCCACTCCTAGAAACTGAAAAGACAATCCTTTCCCCTAGTTTATCATTGGAAGCAGTGAAAGAAGCACATATTTTAAGACAAATCAGCTTGCTATAACAGAAAGCATTATCACTTTGAAATCATAAAGACCCGAGTTCAAATCTTTCCTCATCCTTCAGATGCTATATATATACTGGCCAAATAATACAACATGAATTAAACTATCAGTTACTTTAACTTAGATTATAATTAATGAAGTACCTAGTATACTTGCCAAATGGTAATTAACACTCTTTAATATAACCATTATTTTTACTAACAATAATAGTTAATGTTTACTCTAATGCATTGTATTTGACATCTGTTTTACAGGTTACCTCACTTGGATCTTTATTTCTTGCAATTTGGAAGAAAAGATAACTTGAAGATTTGCCTACTCCATAATACCTAGAAAAGCTGGATAAAAAGTATAACAAACACTTTATGTTATATAACAAATATAGGCAGACTTGATATTTTAAGAAAGAGAAGACATCTCCTGAGGTCAAAAAATGAAAAGGAAATTGAAAAGTAGAGAGATAACTGGAAGCTTAGGTTAAAAAAGAATATTTCCTTAAGAATTGAAACCTTGGCCTGTGCGAAGTTTGAATGTATTCTACTTATATGGAGTTTACACCATCTGTGCAGTCTTAGAATCGCAGCAGAAAAATTAAAACATAGTTCCAGGCTGATGATAATCCTTGGTGATTAGTAGAAACAAAGACAAGCCCCCCTCTCTCCCTGCAGAGGAGTACTAATTATCTCATTTAATTCTCACAACTATCCTACAAAATAGTATTATCCCAATTTATAAAAGAAATTCAAATTTAGGAAGGTTAAGTGATTTGTCCAAAGTCATCCAGCTATTATCTGAAAAAGCTGGGATTTGAACTTGCTGGTTGTTCATTCAGTTGAAACACATTTATCAATATGTTATACTGCTAATCTTCTTTGTGCAAATCAATAGATAAATGCAGCTGTTTCTTTCTCAGGTTTAGCAACTCAGTAGAATGAAGGCAGCCAGGATCACATGAAACCTGAAGGGTTCCCCCCGGCTCTGTCTACCAAAAGCAGCTCCGTCCCCTCTGGCAAAGGACTTAGGTTGCTGGAATATTATGAACCAGGAAGAGAAAAAGCAACAGGCTCCCTGAGCTAGTGGGGCATAGGATACTATCAAATGGATCCTGGTTACTGATATTAACGGTATTAGAATAAACATACTATAGAAGCCCAAACAGAATGTATTTACTATTGGAGTTAAGTCAGGGTAATAAAGCTGTTGTGATAAATACAAACATGTGAAATTGAAATTAATGATGACAGCTTAGTCACATCAGGCTCAATATGTTCCTAAATATTATTTGGGTTGCACAGCATTCAGAAAATCCTGATTTACAAGCATAAATAGCTGCAAATGTGTTAGCACACACTGATCATCTTGTGTATATGCAGGTTTTATAAAAATATTTCTAAATATTTTTCAAAAATCATACCAAATATTTGAGGATTTTTGAAGCCCCGCACCCCACAATGTTCCAATTAAACTAAAGTTTGGAACAAGCAAACAAAAAGTTCTCAGAGATCCCTCTATTCTCAATCTAGGAGGCTATACAGCAGACATAGTAAAGCGCAAATTTATAAAAAGGAACCAGTACGCTCCACACACCTTCTCTCCCTTCCAGGGTGAAACTCTCTATCCTCCCATCTCTGATTCTGCCACCACGACCGTTATTACTCTACTTTTTAAGCTCTATTTCCCATTCCCCCCCCCTTCTACTCTTTAGTCCAGCTAATCACAAGTAGACTGTACCCTGACCATACTTTCTTACCTCCAGGTGTTCATTCATACTGTTATCATCACCTTGGATTTATTTTCATTATATTTTTTAAGGATTATGATATACTAAGCACCATGCTAGATGATTTATATATACTTTCTCACTTACTTCCATTATGATACAACCCACCCATTCTTAGTTATTTGTAAATAATAACCATTATTAAGTATTTACTTGGTGCCATATATGATGAGTGCCTCACACTGCTCATTTAATCCTTGTAGCAGCCCATGAAACATGGTAACACTACTGCTCTCAAATGAGAACACCGAGGCTCTGGAAGGTTAAAAAACTTGCCCAAGGCCAGGTAAGGGAGAGATTCCCCCCTGGAAAAGTGCTGTCTGAGCTCAGAGAAAAGATGGTAAAGGATAGGGCGAAGCTGTTAGGAGACAATGGCATTCTAGACGACATTCACAAAGGCAGTGCAATAGGAAACAGTGTGGTGTGCAGTCAGGAAAGAGATCAGCCTTCAGAATCAGCAGGCCTGGGTCAAACACCTAGTTTTGTTTTGTGACTTCACTGCAACTATATTTTTCTCATCTGTGAAATGGTGATAATAGGCTTTACCGTGTATAATTAAGATTAAAGTTAAACATGACATGTAAAAGTGCCCAGTATAGGACCAGGCTTATGGTAGGTACTCAGTAATAAATAAATGTTACCTCCCTTCCTTTCCCCTAGAGGCAGTTCAATTTACCATGGTCTTAAGAACATCAATTTTATCTCCACTAAACTCCAGACATGTCTCCCTTCTACAAGTTTCCAAGCTTTACAAGGGCTTTTGGAGGTGTCATATGCCAAAAGTCATTGAGCACCTTATGTGGTAGGGTCCTTAAGCATCACTTCTCAAACTCAGAGTCATTCTCATACCACTCACCTGTGTAGGCCATGTTCTTCGGGTTGCCATAAGGAGCCCCAGGCTGCACGGGGCTATAAACAGGGTTCATTGTGGACAACTGAGAATCCTACAGAAAAACAAACAAACAAAAACCAGCATTGATTACTGATTGCTCATTCTCCCTGACATCAGCTTCTGATCTATAATCTTCAAGTGACACAGAGAAGCAATGTAGTATAACAGAAGGAGGACTTAAAAAAAAAAAGCCACTTGTTTGTACTCGGCCCTTTGCTAGACACTTTTCCCACTGTACACATGAAGATACTGAGAGGCAGAAAAGTGACACAATTGGCCTAATGTCAGCCCCAGCCTTTTGATTCTCAGCTCAGTACTAGTCCCACTATCCCATAAGTTCAGCTACCATGAGTGTACTGTGTGGCACTGGCCAAGTCTCTTCCCCTCTCTGGGCTTCAGTGTCCTGACATAAAATCAATTACTTCAGGTTCTCTGCGGTCCTTTCTAATTCTAAGGATGCCTGTCTATAAGCTAGGACAGGATGCACTTCTACTGCTCACCAGGGAGCCCCAGTGCCTGGTAATAAGCACACAGACTGCTAGAAGAAGAGCAGCAAGTGTGTTATCCACCCTTTGCACTTACAGAAGACAAGATACACTAGCAGCAGTTTTGGGGGAAAATGGGAATTTATTGCCATTGACCATTTAATGCAAACAAGGAAACACAGCCAAGGTCTCTTTCAAAATTTATTCAAGGGAAAGAAACAAACTTGGAAATTTGTGTGCAGTAAGTATCACCTGCACAAGTGCTCTGTTAATTACTTTAATGAAGCACATTCTCCATTCTGATTAATGGAGTATTAAGCTCTATTAGCCAGCCAATTTGTCCCATCTTGTTTAGGGAACAAACTCTGATACACAGGCCAACACATGATTGAAAACGTGTCTCCAAATATATTATTTACACTTCATAAAAATCAAGCTATTTTCTCCTAACTAGGCTCACATGATAGAAAGGCAATATTTTAGGTCATTAACTTCTTCCATAACACCTCACGACAGGAAACAAGTCAAAAGCTGAAGACAAGCAGTTAAAGTCAACAGCTGGCTTGATGACAATTGGTCTGAGATTAATTAGCCCGCCCAGGGTTCTGGAATGAGAGGTGGAGGAAAGATGGGCTCCCAAAGAGAGGAAGGTGGGGCAAACAGATAAAAAAGAAAATGCCATTGGTCAAATTCAGACGACAGAACTTCTTGAAATGTACCCAATGTGCAGCCCTGGCAAATCACCCCAGGGCAACAGGCTAGATTAAATTATCATCAGTTGACAAACTGAAACTAAAACAACCTGATGAAAGTTATAGGAAATAGACACATTCCGGCACAAATTAAGAAAAAAACATACTTGCAGCCAGAGTTATCCAAGAATACTGCCAAGAAGTGCGTGTGTGCTCAGTTGTGTCCGACCTTGTGATACAGACTGTAGACCACCAGGCTTCTCTGTACATGGCATTTACCAGGTAAGAATGTTGGAGTGGGTTGCCATTTCCTTCTCCAGGGGATTTTCCCAACCCAGGAATCAAATCCACATCTCCTGCATCAGCAAGCAGATTCTTTACCACTGCACCATCTGGGAAGTCCACAGTCAAGTAAATTCTCTCTCTAAATATAAGCACTCTCCTGGCAAGGTGCTAAGAGAGTTCACAGATATTAAAATACACTGCAAACTACAAAGTGGAATGCAGATGTAAATAATGATGGTAATAGCCTCGGATCTCTCTTCTACCCAACGGGTTCTCTGTTAAATAAGCCAGAGTAAGGAAGACTGCTAAGCAGCACAATGGGTCCTATAAATATCTGAGCACTCTCCTACTGAGAAGCTACTCTTTGTTGCTGATTGGACGAAGTTTGAAATTGCTCTTCATAACCAAAGAAACTCATCAGTTTTGAAACTGGTCTCCTGCTGCTCAAAAATGAGAACCACAGCCTCAGAAGGAGACCATGCCTGAGCAGCACTCCACAACAACGTGGACTCCAACCTCAATTAATGACTGGCAGAAATGAGATCTGCCAGGGGTTCAAAATGCAGAATAAGAATACGATAGGCAGACAGAGTTCCTGGCTTTCAAGGGAAGGTCAGCCTTTTACAACAGAATCAACACACTAATAGTTTCATGGACAGGCTAAAAATGAGTAGGAAGATCACAAGCTCTATTACCAGGCAGATTTAGGTTCAAATTCTGGAACTGCCACATACCAAATGTGGGAGCATAGGCAAGTCCACTATCTCTCCTGAGCCTCCGTTCCCGCTAGACTCAAAATGGAAAAGAATAACACATACTTTGCAGAGTTGTTGTAGGTATTGTTTTAAAGCTAGGTTTATTGAGGTGCCATTTACATGTAGTAAAATGTACTCCTTTTAGGCATACAGTTCTATGAGCTCTGAAAAATGTATATAGTTGTAGAAACACCACCACAATTAGGATACAAAGTATTTTCACCATCCCCAAAAGTTCTCTATCTTTGGGGTCAACACCCTCCTCTTAAATCCTAACTGTGGCAGCCTCTACTCTGTATTCTGTTGTTGTTTTGTATACTCAAATATCAACTTTTATTGTAACAAGATGGAAAAAGTGAGGCTGAGAAATGGCAAATGAACAGTCTGAGGTCACAAAGTAAGTAAGGGACAAGGTTAAGACTAACACCCCAAATCAAAGACCTAAATGAGACAGCTAAAAAGATAAAACTCATAGAAGAAAAAAGAAAAGATAGCAAAGCCTTTACAACCTTGACTTTGGCAATGGTGTCTTTATTATGATACTAATAGCCCCTGAGAGATCCCACCATGGAGGCAACTACTGGGTCCTTGCTGGACACACACAGGCAGTTATGAGAAAATAAAGGCACTGACTGCCTGACTTCTGTTCCTGCCAGCTGTATAGGATATTAGCTGCCACATGCTATCAATCCAACCTGATTTCACTTCTTAAGTAAGATAAGTGCCAAGGTGTAAGTACCATTTAGCTCCCTCTCTAGAGCTGAGTATGGAGTTACCCCTACTCCCTGGGGTTGAACCACAGTAAGTCTACATTACTTGTGTCAGCAAACACAACTCTGCAATAGCTTCCCATCTCATTCAGGATAAAATCTAAAGTCCTTACATGCTTCAGTCATGTCCGACTCTGCAACCCTATGGACTGTAGCCCTCCAGGCTCCTCTGTCCATGTGATTCTCCACGCAGGAATACTGGAGTGGGTTGCCATGCCCCTCCTCCAGAAGACCCAAGCGGGATCCTCCCCACCCAGGGATCCTTCCCATGTCTCTTACATCTCCTGCACTGGCAGGCAGGTTCTTTACCACTAGTGCCACCTGGGGAGCCCCTATAAAAGTCTACGAGGCCTTATATGATCCGGTCTCACATGCCCACCACTCTGGTTGCAACTCCTACCACTATCTCTTGATTTCTACAAGGGACATTCTTGTTCCCTGAACACACATGTATGCTTATGCCTCAGGGCCTTTGCACTTGCTCTTTCTCACACCAAAAATGCCCTTCCCCAGATATTCAAATGACATACTCCCTCACTTCATTCAGGTCTCTGCACAAATGTCACCGTGTCTGAAGTTAATTCCTTAGCCACCCTATCTAAAAATAACTCCTACTGTTATTCTGTCCCCAATTTCTGTTTTACTTTTCCCATTGACCCCAATCATTAACTGAGATCCTTTCTTGTCTATTTGTTTATTCTTAACCCCATGAGAGTTGTAAGTTCCATAAGAACAAGGATTCTGTTTATTTTTTCTTGTATCCCCAACACCCAAAATATTACCTAATATATAATGGTCACTGAATAATGAACCATCCTTCATGCTTCCCTCAAAAAACAACTCTGGAATAGTTTCAAGGTGTTTGGCACTTCTTGGCATATTTCAGTCAACAACTTGGCTTCACATCTCTCCAGCATTTACTTCCAATGTTCAGAGAAGCCTCTACTGATAATTCATCTTGGGCAGTACAAGCAATGGTGAGCTGAGTGGCAACATGATGACTAAGGAAAACAGACAGAGGTGCTAAAGACTTCCCTCCTCGTGGAGCTGGACTTCATTCTCCAGACTGTTTGACAAATAGCCTGCTGCTGCTGCCCTCAAAAATACCTGAGCAGTCTCTTTCAAATCAATAGCAAAATCTATGAGCACAAAATGACAAGAAAAATTTCAGGGGTGAAGAGGGAACACTTAGAAGTACCATATGCAAAACAGGTTGCAGTGTTTAAAATTAACGTAGTTTACAAACTACCTATATAAGGTTTTAAAGAACTTTACCATTTACGAAGCTTATATAGATGGTCCCCAAATTATGAGAGTTCGGTTAAGATTTTTCAACTTTACAATGGTACCAAAGCAATATGCATTCAGTAGGAAAATACTTTGAATTCTGAATTTTGCTTTCCCTGGGCTAGTGTATGCAGCACAATACTCTCTCATGATATTTGGCAGCAACACAATAAGCTACAGCTCCCAGTCACTCAAGGGTAAACAACCAATTTACATGTGCAACCATTCTGTATCCATATAACCATTTTGTTTTTCACTTAAAATATAACATTTAATAAATTATATGAGAGAGTCAACATTACAAAATAGGCTTCGTGTTAGATGATTCTGCTCAACTGTAGGCTATTGTGTTCTGAGCATGTTTAAAGTAGGCTAGGCTAAACCATGATGTTTGGTAGGTTAGGTGCATTAAACACATTTTCAACTTAGAATGGGTTTATTGGGATGAGATGGCTGGATGGCATCACCGACTCGATGGACATGAGTTTGAGTGAACTCCGGGAGTGCCTGGCGTGCTATGATTCACAGGGTTGCAAAGAGTCAGACACGACTGAGTGACTGAACTGAACTGAACTGAACATCATTGTAAGTTAAGAAAGATCTAGTTTACAATGAGATCTTAATCACTATTTCACTTGATCCTTTGAAGTAAGCAACACAAGGATTACTAATTTCATTTGACAGATAAAGAAATTAAAGCTTACAGGCTTAATGTTTATTAGGATGGATCCTATTAAAAAAAAAAAAAAAAGATATAGTGTCTGCCCAAAGGAGGCTATGGTCTAGTTAGGGAATTTTAAAAGTTAAATAAAAATAAACCTGCCAAAAATAATGAAACTTTTAAGTTCAGAGGTGGAACTTCTGGAATACCTAAATTGCTTAGTAAACCCTCTTCCCTAAAAGCAACAATAAAACTGAACGAAACTGTCAAAAACAACTATTTTGGGCCTCTCAAAATTAACCAAAGGCATATATCAAACTGAGAAATGGTAATATAAGAAGAATTACTAAACCATATCAAGAACAGTGAGAATCTGTATCATTTTAGGCTCAAGCTGGTCCTACCCTCTAGCCCCCAACTCCCTGGAATAATTCCATCAGGCCAGGCCAGAAGGATGACTTGCCAGAGTAGACTGATTTAATTTGACGCTGAGTGTAGAAATTTTTCTCTGGACACTGCCCAGAGTCATTGTCAAAAACAATAGAGGGACAATCTGGGGGAACAATAGTAAACTATCCAGGAAGGCCACTACTGTAGCTAGCGTAAGGTCGTAATACTGGTTAGGGCAGGCAACAGGCCTGCAGATAAGCCAGAAATTTTAAAAGGAGTTCTAGGGAACAAAATATGAGACCCACTATGGGATCCCTGGTGATGTGTAAGGTTTCATACAGGCTAAGGAGAAACTGGAGCAGTTCTAGGTATCTATAGACCCAATGTTACTTGTTCCATAGTTTCCCACAGGTCTCTGACTTTATTTTTCATTTTTACTTTTTGTTTTGCACACTGCATTATCTGTATTCATCCATCTTTGAATTTGATGATTCTTTCTTCTGTCAGCTCAGATTTGTTTTGAGTCCTCTTGAATGTTTGATTTCAGAATACAATTTTCATTTGGTTCTTTTTATAATTTCTGTTTATTGATATTCTCTATTTGATGAGTAATTATCATCATACTTTCATTTAGTTCTTTAAATATGGTTTTCTTTATTTAAAAAAAATTTCCAATAGATGCTTTGAAATATTTATCTATTGATTCTAATATCTATAGTCTCCTTTTATCCCCCCTGTAAATGGGTCATCCCAGTGTCTTTGCATGTCTTATGATTTTTTTGGTTGAAAAACTATGTTGTGAATAATATAATGTAGTGACTCTTGATTCAGATTCTTCCACCACTAAGGAATGGGAGGGCTGTTGCATTTGTTTCTTTAACCCCTCTTTTTTGGTTTCTTTAGTACATGCTCAGACTGTTGCAGGAAGGGGGACCCCTTCCAGGGCCCGAAACTGGGCTCTTGTCTAACACTCAGAAATGAATTGTCTGAAGAGACCCATGTGCTGACAAAGCAAGAGATTTTATTGGGAAAGGGCACCCGGATGGAGAGCAGTAAGGTAAGGGAACCCAGAACTGCTCTGCCACGTGGCTCACAGTCTCAGATTTTATGGTGATGGGATTAGTTTCTGGGTTGTCTTTGGCCAATCATTCTAATTCAGAGTCTTTCCTGGTGGCGCACCCATTGCTCCGCCAAGATGGATACCAGCGAGAGGGATTCTGGGAAGTGGACGGACACACGGTGTCTCCTTTTGACCTTTCCCGAACTCTTCTGGTTGGTGGTGGCTTATTAGTTCCGTATTCCTTACCAGGATCTCCTGTCATAAAATCACTCATGTGAATGGTTACTATGATGCCTGACCAGGGTGGGTGGTTTCAGTTAACGTGCTTCCTCTAACAAGACTACTTCATAGTGCCTGTCTTTGTAGTGTGTGACTGCTGATGTCTCTTTTTTTAACCATGAACATTTATTTATTTATTTAACATGCAAGTAGTTTATTCTGGTCATATATATTTATTTAAAGAAAGTCTCTGTGAAAGGAGTTTCTTTCTTTCTTTCTTAATCTTTATGTATTTGACTGTGCTGGGTCTTATGTGTTGCCACACATGGGATCTTCAGTCTTCCTTGTAGCATGTGGGTTCTTTTAGTTACAGCAGTCAGGATCTTTAACAGCATGCAAACTCTTATGAGTTGTGGCATATGAGATCTAATTCCCTGACGAAGGGATCAAACCCAGGCCTCCTGCATTGGGAGCATGGAGTCTTAGCCACTGGACCACCAGGGAATATTTTTTTAAATATTATTTTAATTTTTAAACTAGGCTTCCTGAAGGTCACCCCTGGGTCAGCATAGTTTAGTGGTCAACAATGACTGGCTTCAGTCCTAGGCCAGGAAATCTTCCACCCTTTGTTGATGGATTTGTTTGTTGACGGGAGAATGCATTCAAAGTTCAGGCAATTTTTGCAGTTCTGCTCCAGCCTTTACTTTCAGTGTGTTCAAGGCCCTGGAAGGGGTCCCCCTTCCTTCAACAGTCTGAGCATGTGCTAAAGAAACCAAAAAAGAGGGGTTAAAGAAACAAATGCAACAGCCCTCCCATTCCTTAGTGGTGGAAGAATCTGAATCAAGAGTCACTACATTATATTATCCACAACATAGTTTTTCAACCAAAAAAATCATAAGACATGCAAAGACACTGGGATGACCCATTTACAGGGGGGATAAAAGGAGACTATAGATATTAGAATCAATAGATAAATATTTCAAAGCATCTATTGGAAATTTTTTTTGAATAAAGAAAACCATATTTAAAGAACTAAATGAAAGTATGATGATAATTACTCATCAAATAGAGAATATCAATAAACAGAAATTATAAAAAGAACCAAATGAAAATTGTATTCTGAAATCAAACATTCAAGAGGACTCAAAACAAATCTGAGCTGACAGAAGAAAGAATCATCAAATTCAAAGATGGATGAATACAGATAATGCAGTGTGCAAAACAAAAAGTAAAAATGAAAAATAAAGTCAGAGACCTGTGGGAAACTATGGAACAAGTAACGGGACTTCTAAAACTATCATACAAGTAACGGGATTTCTAAAGAGAGGGAAGAAAGGAGTAGAAAAAATATCTGAAGATATAATCACCAAAAGCTCCCCAAATTTGATTTTAAAAACAAACATTACACTACACCCAAGACGGTGAACTCCAAGTAGGCTAAACACAAAAAGAGACGCATTTGTACACATCATAGTAAAAACCATTGAAAGCCAAAGAGAAAATTTTGAAAGTGGCAAGAGAAAAAAACTTATGAGATAAAAGGGGACAACAATAAGATTAAGGTTAACAGCTCACTTCTCATTAGAAACAATGGAGGCCAGAGGCAGTGGAATAATAAATCAAATGCAATGAATGAAAAAAAGTTCACCAATCACAATTTGTGACCCCAGTAAAACCATCATTCAAAATTAAAGGCAAAAATAAAGACATTCCCAAATAACTAACAAATAAGATAATGACAGCAACCTCCCTTTTCAAAATCCCTAAAGACATACTAAAGCCTTCTGGCTGAAAGGAAATGGCACTACAGAGTAATTCAAAAATCCACGTGAAAAGAAAAAGAGCATCAGTAAAGGCTATTACATAGGTAAAAATAAAGATAGCATAAATATTTTTCTTTTTCTCTTAAAAGACAGCTATGTAAAACAATAACTTTAAAACTACATTGTTGCATCTATGACATACAAAAACTTACTGTACAGAAAAACAAGACCCCAAAGTAAAAGAGAGGAAAAATGGATCTACACTGGAACAAAGTTTCTAAATTTTACTGAAATTAAGTTAGTTTATAATGTGAAGTACATTGATTGTATATGTGTTTTCTTTTTTTTTTTCTTTTGGCTGCACCATAGGCATGCAGAATCTTAGTTCCCTGCTGCTGCTGCTGCTGCTAAGTCGCTTCAGTCGTGTCCGACTCTGTGCGACCCCATAGGCGGCAGCCCACCAGGCTCAACCGTCCCTGGGATTTTCCAGGCAAGAACACTGGAGTGGGTTGCCATTTCCTTCTCCAAGATCAGGGACCAAATCTGTGCCCTCTGCACTGGCAGCACTGTCTTAACCACTGAAACACCAGGGAAGTCCCAGACTGTTTGCACATGAAGTAGATTATATATATGTATGTTATAATATGAGCTTCCCTTGTGGCTCAGATGGTAAAGCGTCTGCCTGTGATGCTGGAGACCCGGGTTTGATTCCTGGGTCGGTAAGATCCCCTGGAGAAGGAAATGGCAATCCACTCCAGCACTCTTGCCTGGAAAATCGCATGGACGGAGGAACCTGGTAGGCTACAGTCCATGGCGTTGCCAAAGAGTTGGATACGACTGAAGTGACTTAGCAGCAGCAGCAGCAGGGAACTAAGATTCTGCATGCCTATGGTGCAGCCTACGTAATGTGTAATAAAGATAATATTTAATCCTTAAAACAACCACTAAGAAAACAACTTCCCAAGTTTATTAATAACAATATCAACGGTAAAAAAGAACAAACTACTAATACATATCATAGCATTAATTAACCTAAAAAATATTGTACTAACTGAAAGAAGCCAGAACAAAAGACAGCATATTATCTGATTCCATTTATACGAAATGTTCAGAAAAGGCAAATCATGGGGCAGATAGATATTTGTTCACCTAGGACCTGGAGCAGAAATGGAGGTTGACAGCAAATGAGAGCAAGATATCTCTTTGGGGTAATTCAGTTCAGTTCAGTTCAGTCGCTCAGTCCTGTCCGACTCTTTGCGACCCCGATTTTGGTGATAGTTGCACAACTCAGTAAATTTACTAAACAGCATTGAATAGTATACTTAAAATGGGTGAATTTTATCATATATGTTATACCTCAATAAAGCTATTAAAATAACACAGATTCGTGATTCTTGAATCAAGGAAAAAATATAGAATTTTTTAATGCACTAAAAAGAATTAAGTCATTTAATGCAATATCCTCATTTATACACATGAACTGAAATCTCTTGTGACAAGCTCTGAGCAAAGTGTTACTAAGTCAGAGATAACAGGACATAATTCCTGTCCCTGAGGTGTTTGTATGGGAGAGAAAAACACAAAAACTAACAATAGCAAAATTGTACTGTTATTATACAGAATGCTAGAATTTAAAGAAACAGCTTACTAAAGGATGGGGGGTGGGTGGGAGAGATGTTCTGATTGCCACTAGATGGCAATATGCTCAGTTAAACGATTCTATTTCCAGTCTCTCCTGTAGTTAAGTGAGGCTATGTGATTAGTTCTGCTCAATGAGATATAACTGAAATATATTGTATAGGACTTACACTTAAAGGCTGCTTAAAGGGATCACTGTTAGCTTGGGGGAGGTGTCTTTCCTTCTCCTCTTCCTCATACCTGCTATCTGGAATTAAGACATGATGACTGGAGCTCATCAACCTTTTCTGTGAAGTGACCTTGAGAATAGAAGTCTCAAACCAAGGATGACAGAAGCAGCCTGGATCCTTGATCATTTCAGCCCTGGACTACCTTTTTACTGTTTTACATGAGAAAATAAAACTGTATGTTTTTAAACTATTGTTATTTTAGATTTATTATATGTAGCTGAACCTAATCTTGTTTAATTAAGGAGAGAGATATATAAGATTTCAATAGAATGCTATTTGATCTATGTTTTGAAGGATGATAGGAATTCTACAGAGGGAGGAGAAGGAAAGGTCATTTGTAAAATTATACAATGAGAGAGCAAGGCACATTCAGAGAACACTGTATAGTTCTGAAAAGCTGTAACAGAACTGCAGGGAAAACATGGCAGGAACATTCTCATCCTGTCCCCATTTCTCAGTTGTATCCTCTCAGCTCTTATGAAGGATCTCAGAGATTTTTCTGGTTTGGACTCCATGCTTTCACCATCGAGGGTACAAGATCAATCCTTGGTGAGGGAACTGAGATCCCACAAGCTGTGTGGTGCAGTCCAAATAATAAAAAAAAAAAATCTCAGAAAGCCAGACTGGGCATTGCTACAGGCCATTGGGCTTCCCTGGTTCCTCAGTAAAGCGTCTGCCTGCAGTGCAGGAGACCTGGGTTCGATCCCTGGGTTGGGAAGATCCCCTGGAGAAGGAAATGGCAACCCACTCCAATACTCTTGCCTGGAAAATTCCGTGGACTGAAGAGACTGGCGGGCTACAGTCCATGGGGTCGCAAAGAGTCGGACACCACTAAGCGACTTCACTTTCACTTTTCATAGGCGATTTTATGATCCCAGGACTCTCTGAAACTTCTTTGTTATAAATACTTGTGGCTGTAATCTGCCTGCCCAATTCTTTTCTTCCTGATACATTTTAAGCAACATAAGGTTGAGGGACCATATCTGTTTTATTCACCACTGAATTTTCAGTAAAGGGCTTGGTATAAAGCAGGGTGCTCAGTAAAGATTTTCAACTGGATGAATGAATTAACTAGTGGGTAAGTTAAAAGAAAGCTTTTATTGGAATTCAACAGTTTAAATCACATTCAGTTCAGCTGCTCAGTCATGTCCGACTCTGCAACCCCATGAACCGCAGCACACCAGGCCTCCCTGTCCATCACAAACTCCCGGACTCTACCAAAACCCATGTCCATTGAGTCAGTGATGCCATCCAACCATCTCATCCTCTGTCGTCCCATTCTCCTCCTGCCCTCAATCTTTCCCAGCATCAGGGTCTTTTCCGATGAGTCAGTTCTTCGCATCAGGTGGCCAAAGTATTGGAGTGTCAGCTTCAAAATCAGTCCTTGCAATGAATACCCAGGACTGATTTCCTTTAGGACGGACTGGTTGGAACTCCTTGCAGTCCAAGGGCCTCTCAAGAGTCTTTTCCAACACCACAGTTCAAAAGCATCAATTCTTCTGTGCTCAGCTTTCTTTATAGTCCAACTCTCACATCCATACATGACCACTGGAAAAACCATAGCCTTGGCTAGACGGACTTTGTTGGCAAAGTAATGTCTCTGCTTTTTAGTATGCTGTCTAGGTTGGTCACAACTTTCCTTCCAAGGAGTAAGTGTCTTTTAATTTCATGGCTGCAATCACCATCTGCAGTGATTTTGGAGCCCAGAAAAATGAAGTCAGCCATTGTTTCCACTGTTTCCCCATCGATTTCCCATGAAGTGATGGGACCAGATGCCATGATCTTAGTTTTCTGAATGTTGAGCTTTAAGCCAAGTTCTTACCAAATTGAGGAAAACTGTTTCAGTGTTAGTTCTCCTTAATTCTATACACAAGGAAGCCCATTTTTATCATAGTTAATCTATTTCTTTATACTGTCTGCCAAAAGTAGTCAGACTGCACATTCTATTACTGCATTTCACAGTTGTGTACGTAATCATCTCATCTCAGAAAACATTTCAATTTAAAGATGAAAGGAGAAGCACTCTGATTTCTAGGAATCTGCCACGAGGATCTCAATATCAAAAAGGCTTCCACAGATAACAGATCTTTTCATGTAAAAGGTTAATACCACCTCTGTGCCTACCTATAAATGAAATGCAGAGATTCCTGATACCTAGAACAAAGTCAAGCACATAGTATGTACTTTGAAAATATTTGCTAAACAAATGCAATTTCACAACCACATAATACAATGACCTTAAATTATAACACAGCTCTAAAGCAAAAGTATAATTTGCTGGAAATGGGTTGCTGTGGCCAGGCTTAATATCCCAAACTATAAGAAACAGTGATCAGGCATTTCTAGAGAGACTATGAATCAACAATGTTCAGAGAGCCCCTCTCTAATGTTTACAAGAGGCTAGATTGGCAATGCAAAAATATAACCAAATTTTATCTTCTTAGATAAGGCTTGTGACAGTAAAAAGAGTGGTGCTCCCTTTAAAAAGTACAAGTGCCCTATTACCCATCACATTTAGGTGGAGAGAGAAAGTGGAAGAGGATTATGATCACAACACCCAACAGCTTTACTGATTTTTATTTATTTTTATTTTATTTTATTTAGAAGAGAAGACTAAGGCACAGGGAAAGAAAAAGACTACTCTAGAAACACATGGCAAGTCAGGGTTGTGGACAGGTGCCCTGAACAAAACCCAGGTCTCCTTCCCTTCAACTGGAGACTTCCCATTGTATCATCTTGCTACCATCCTCAGGACAGACAGATCATCAAACAATTACATGGAAAGACAAATGAACAAATAAGGTGTATGATAATGCAGTTCCAGGAATGCCCTTCTGCCCTTTTGCTGGTCCTATATCTTTCTTGGCATTTTAGATCCATCTGTCACGAAACATAGGATACTAAGGGAATATAAAGAAATGCAGGTATTTGTTTGAAGAACCCATTCAGTCAAAGTTTAATCAGAATATGTTAGTTCTCTGAAGCAAACACATGAAGCCCACTATATTGGGAATTCTCAACAGCAAGTTTATATCACCCAAAGTTATTACCTTTCCTGGGGAAGTAATATGTGCAAAAGTGTTGCCAAGCAATTTCATATAGTGAATGGTTAAGAACATAAGGTTTTAAGCCACAGCAGCTGTGAAGCCTTGGATGGCTTACTTGTTTCCTCATCTGTATAGTGGAAATGCTAGAGGTAATTACATTCTAGGATTCTTGAGGGGATTAAATGAGACAACACATGTTTTGCCAGAACACATGTAAACATTTAACAAATGGTGGCTTTATCATTATTTCATCTTAGGAAACATCATTATCACACATGCTTTTCAATGACCTGGGATCCATAATGTCCACAGGTTTCCCAGAACTGTAGACTATCCTCCTCCCAGGTGTTCAGTTTTAGATCTTACTCGAAAGAGTAAGACGGGTACTAGTCAACTTGAGGCTACCTGCTGTACTGTACTAAATTGCTTCAGTTCAGTTCAGTCGCTCAGTTGTGTCCGACTCTTTGCAACCCCATGAACCGCAGCACGCCAAGCCTCTCTGTCCATCACCAACTCCCGGAGTTCACCCAAACCCATGTCCATTGAGTCGGTGATGCCATCCAGCCATCTCATCCTCTGTCGTCCCCTTCTCCTGCCTTCAATCCCTTCCAGCATCAGGGTCTTTTCAAATGAGTTACCTCTTCACAT
Organism: Redunca redunca; assembly: GCA_006410935.1. NCBI lineage: Eukaryota > Metazoa > Chordata > Mammalia > Artiodactyla > Bovidae > Redunca > Redunca redunca. The sequence continues at coordinate 358,926 of SJYQ01000816.1, forward strand.
CAAGTGGCCAAAGTACTGGAGTTTCAGCTTCAACATCAGTCCTTCCAATGAACACCCAGGACTGATCTCCTTTAGGATGGACTGATTGGGTCTCCTTGCAGTCCAAGGGACTCTCAAGACTCTTCTTCAACACCACAGTTCAAAAGCATCAATTCTTTGGCGCTCAGCCTTCTTCACAGTCCAACTCTCACATCCATACATGACCACTGGAAAAACCATAGCCCTGACTAGACAGACCTTTGTTGGCAAAGCAATATCTCTGCTTTTGAATATGCTATCTAGGTAGGTAATAACTTTCCTTCCAAGGAGTAAGTGTTTTTTAATTTCATGGCTGCAATCACCATCTGCAGTGATTTTGGAGGCCAGAAAAATTAAGTCAGCCACTGTTTCCACATCTATTTGCCATGAAGTGATGGGACCAGATGCCATGATCTTAGTTTTCTGAATGTTGAGCTTTAAGCCAGCTTTTTTACTCTTCTCTCTCATTTTCATCAAGAGACTCTTTAGTTTTTTTGCACTTTCTGCCATAGGGTGGTGTCATCTGCATATCTGAGGTTATTGATATTTCTCCCGGCAATCCTGATTCCAGCTTGTGCTTCCTCCAGCCCAGCATTTCTCATGGTGTACTCTGCATATAAGTTAAATAAGTAGGATGACAATATACAGCCTTGACGTACTCCTTTTCCTATTTGGAACCAGTCTGTTGTTCCATGTCCAGTTCTAACTGTTGTTTCCTGACCTGCATACAGATTTCTCAAGAGCTTCAGTTGTGTCTAACTCTTTGAGACCCCATGGAGACTGTACCAGGCTCCTCTGTCCATGGGATTCTCCAGGCAAGAATACTGGAGGGGTTGCCATTTCCTTCTCCCAGGGGATCTTCCTGCCCCAAAGAATGAACCCTCATCTCTTATGTCTACCTGCTTTGTCAGGTGGGTTCTTTACCAGTAGAGCCACCTGGGGAGTGAGGTTACTGCTATAAGAAGACAATTACCTCTTCATCTATAAAACGGAAACTATCAATAAACTGTGGAAAATTCTTAAAGAGATGGGAATACCAGCCCATCTTACCTGTCTCCTGAGAAACCTGTATGCAAGTCAAGAAGCAACAGTTAGAACCGGACATGGAACAGACTGGTTCCAAATTGGGAAAGGAGTACGTCAAGGCTGTATATTGTCACCCTGCTTATTTAACTTATATACAGAGTATATCATGCGAAATGTTGGGCTAGATGAAGCACAAGCTGGAATCAACACTGCCGGGAGAAATATCAACAACCTCACATATGCAGTTGATATCACCCTTACGGAAGAAAGCAAAGAGGAACTAAAAGAGTGATGAAACTGAAAGAGAAGAGTAAAAAAACTGGTTTAAAACTCAACATTCAGAAAACTAAGATAACGGCACCCGGTCCCATCACTTCATGGCAAATAGATGGGGAAAGAGTGGAAACAATGGCTGACTTCATTTTTCTGGGCTCCAAAATCACTGCAGATGGTGATTATAGCCATGAAATTAAAAGACACTTACTCCTTGGAAGGAAAGTTGTGACCAACCTAGACAGCATACTAAAAAGCAGAGACATTACTTTGCCAACAAAGGTCCGTCTAGGGAAAGCTATGGTTTTTCCAGTGGTCATGTATTGCCGGAAGCCAGCGTGAGGAATTCCACCCGTGACAAGGTCATGCGGCAAGAGATCTGAGGTGCAAGGTCTAATCAGATCTCAGGTTTTCCCCCTGGAATTTCCTGAGCATCCAACCCCCCAAAAATAAAAATCTGCTGGCTTTTGTTCTCTGCTTCTCTACTCTTCTGATACACTCCGGAAAAACTTATCTCTAAGCTTTGGTCTTCTGCATCTGAAAAGGATGTTTCAGTTAAACCTCCTCTGGTAGTTCTCTAGCTTGCCTAACAAGTTCCCCGGACCCCTTCAGTTCAGTTCAGTTCAGTTCAGTCGCTCAGTCGTGTCCAACTCTCTGCGACCCCATGAATCGCAGCACGCCAGGCCTCCCTGTCCATCACCATCTCCCGGAGTTCACTCAGACTCATGTCCATCGTGTCCGTGATGCCATCCAGCCATCTCATCCTGGGTCATCCCCTTCTCCTCCTGCCCCCAATCCCTCCCAGCATCAGAGTCTTTTTCAATGAATCAACTCTTCGCATGAGGTGGCCAAAGTACTGGAGCTTCAGCTTCAGCATCATTCCTTCCAAAGAAATCCCAGGATTGATCTCCTCAGAATGGACTGGTTGGATCTCCTTGCAGTCCAAGGGACTCTCAAGAGTCTTCTCCAACACCACAGTTCAAACGCATCAATTCTTCGGCACTCAGCCTTCTTCACAGTCCAACTCTCACATCCATACATGACC